>PVJC01038910.1:0-16535 GCA_004026665.1 Murina feae | reverse complement strand
GTTTTAAAATGGCATTTTTGAAAATATTTTCATTTTTTAAAATGTATTTTATTGATTTTTTTACAGAGAGGAAGGGAGAGGGACAGATAGTTAGAAACATCGATGAGAGAGAAACATCGATCAGCTGCCTCCTGCACACCCCCTACTGGAGATGTGCCTGCAACCAAGGCACACACCCTTGACCAGAATCAAACCTGGGGACCCTTCAGTCCCCAGGCCGACGCTCTATCCACTGAACCAAACTGGTTAGGGCTGAAAATATTTTTAATGATAACAATAAATCCTCATAACAATATTAGGGGGGGAACCACAAACAATAAAATAAATCAAAAACAGGATAAAAACTACGTTGACTATGATCTCTACTAGGAGCCCGGTGCACAAAATTTATGCACTGGGGGGAGGGGGAGGAAGGGTCACTTAGCCTGGCCTGTGCCCTCTCACAGTCTGGGACCCCTCGGGGGATGTCCACCTGCTGGCATGCCTGGCCAGCCTGGGTGAGGGGCTGATGGCTGTTTGCAGGCTGGCCAAGCCCCCCAGTGGGTACCCTCACCCCATGGAGGTGTGGCCACCCTGCGTGAGGAGCAGAAGGCCGTTTTCAGGCTGCCCACAGCCCCTTCAGGGTTCGGGTCCCTTCTGGGGTGCCTGGTCAGCCTGGGTGAGGAGCTGAGGGCTGCCCATTGGCCCAAAGTCCCAGCGAGGCCACTGGCTGGAAGCAGGTTTCTGGGGTTTATTTAGCTTCTATAATTGAAACTTTGTTGCCTTGAGCGGAGGCCACAGCCGGCCTAGGGAGGCAGTTTCCTCCATCGCTGGCCTCCTGTTTGCTCTAGCTCCATGGTTGCTGGCTGCCATCTTGGCTGGGTTAATTTGCATATTGTCGCTCTGATTGTCTGGTGGGTGTGGCTTGGCTGGTGGGCGTGGCTTGGCTGGTGGGCGTGGCTTAGGTGTAACAGAGGGTTACTTTGCATACTACTCTTTTATTAGATTATATTAGAATTACATGTAAGTCTCTGCATGTGTGTGTATATTAATTACAAATTAAATACAAGATAGAAGTATCCAAAATGCTAATTGCTATTTTCTCTGGATTGTAGGATTAAAAGTGATTTTGATTTTACAACCATGTTAATAGCAGCACTTTCATAATAGCGACCCCGTGTTCACCAACTCATGAATGGATAAAAAATGTGGTATATACATACAATGGCATATTATTTAGCCTTAAAAAGGAAGAAAGTTCTGAGACAAGCTCCAACATGGAAAGGCCTGAAAACATTATGCTAAGTGAAATAAGCCATTCACAAAAAAGGACAAACACTGTATGAGTCCATTTATCTTGCAGTACATAGAATAGTCAAATTCATAGAGACAAATTGTAATGGTGACTCTCGGCGGGGCGGGGGGCTGAGAGAATGAGGAATAATATTTAAATGGGCACAAAGTTTCAGTTGGAGAAGATAAAAAAGTTCTGAAGTTGGATGGTGGAACTAATTTTTTCACAATAATGTGAATGCACTGATAGAGAAATGTATACCCCAAAATGGTTAAATGATAAATTTAATGTTATATATATTTTCCATAAAAATTTTTTAAATGATTTTTATTTTCTGTATATTTTTGTATTTTATGTCTCTTTCAATGAGAATGTATTACATATAATTTAAAAAAGTAAAACTAAATTGGGTTATATATTTTAACTATTAGAGGCACTATAAAATATGGGTTGATATGACCATTTTTACTTATTTTTGAGTGCTTATGGGGAAAGCCCTTAAAATTAGTTTTGGTGATAATTTTTACAAAATATGGGTGGAAATGGGTTACCAATGAACAACATCATTAGTTTATTTGGGACTTTGCTAATGGTTGAAGTTTTCTAATTTATATCTACTATTATGGCTATAATAAAAACATGGAAAATAACAAGCACTAAAAAAGACTTGAAAAATTAGAACCCTTACACTGCTGGTGGAAATGTAAAATGGTATAGCTGTGTTGAAAAGTCTGGCAAGTACTCAAGAAGTTAAACAAAGAATTTCCATAGTACTTAGCAACTCTACTTCTAGGTACTCCCAAGACATTTGAAAACAGGGACTAAAACAGATCCTTGTATACCAATGTTCTTAGCAGTGTTATTCACAATAGCTAAGATATGAAAATAATCCGGGTGTCCATAAACTGATGAATGGATAAACAAAATGTGGTATGAACATACAAACGAATATTATCCAGGCATAAAAAGGAAATTCTGAGATGTTCTATGATACTTATGAACCTTGACAGCATTATCTGACGTGAAATAAGACAGACACAAAAGGACAAATACTATATGATTTCACTTAGATGAAAATATAAGTAGGTAAATTCATAGAGACTGAAAAATTATTTTTTAATGGATACAGACTTTCGGTTTAGGGTGGAAATAGTGGTGATGGTTGCACAACACCGAGGGGAGAACCTACTGCTGAGAATTTAATGCACTGGGTTTTCACTTAAAAATAGTTAAAATGGGAAAGTTCATGCCATATATATTTTATCACAATTAAAAAATGTTTTCTAATTCATCACATCTTTAGACATTGCTGGAATCCACAATGTTCTGTATCAGTGGTTCCTGAAATATAGTCTGGGGATCCCTGGGAGTCCCTAGGACCCTTTTAGTGGACCTCAAAGGTCAAGCCTCTGTTCATAAGACTACGGAATTATGTGCTTTTTCATTCATTTTCCCACAGGTGTACTGTTGAGTTTCCCACAGGTTACATGATGTGAAAGACCAGGTAGTATATATTTTAGATTTGTGGGCACAGGGTCTCTGTCACAACTGCCACTGTAGAAAAGCCGTCTTACACAATATGTAAACAAATGGGTGTGTCTCTGCTCCAATAAAGCGTAATTTATAAAACCTAGGCCCTTCAAATATCAGTAACTCTGGAGGCTTCTATATGTTAAAGCATAGCACATAAATTCTGAGTCATCGAGGAAATGCTTACTTATCTCCTATGTACTTCTATTAAAAGTGGCAAAGAAATGCATAATTTTTTAAAAGAATGACTTCACTATTTCTGTCAATGAGCCTGCATTTTTCACAGTCACCTACCTCTCAAACCCTGGGTCTGACATGCTTCTTTCCCATTCATTCCCATTTCCAGTGAGTCAGCATAGTCACTGACACTTTCTCAGTCCTAGTGCTCAGGAAAACTGCTTTGCCATATCTACTCAAGCTCAAACATTTGCATGTTCTGTGACCTGACAATTTCACTATTAGGTATACACCCAAAGAAATGCACACATCTGTTCACCAACATACGGGTACTAGAATGTTCATAATTCTTTGTAATAGCCTGAACTAGAAATTACCAGGGCCTGTCAACAATAGAACGAGTAATGGGCTGTGGTAAGTTCACATAATGGAATACTACACAGCAACAAGAATGAGCACTCTACAAGGACACACAATAGTATGGATGAATCTATGGAGATTCATCTCCATAGATTCATCCATACTGGCCTGTTGAGGAAGAGGCCAGAATGTATATCATTTTCAAAATGTCCAAAAACAGGCAAAAAAAATCTATGCTTTTAATAGTCAAAACAGTTACTTTTAGAGAATGGCTTATGACCAAAAGGGAGCTGGAGCTCAAGTGAGGTAATGCTTTATTTCTTGATCTGAGTGCAGGCTGTATAGTTGTGTGTACTCAGTTTCTGAAAATTCATTAGGCTGTACGATAACATGACACTTTTCTGCATAGAATTTATTTTTTAAAATCAGTCACCTTCACTTTCAATACTATACTGATCCCGACTGACTCTACTGTTTCTCTCATGGCTCTTTCTGGTTTCCCTGCCTCTGCTTTCCATCCCGCCCAATAAAGCCCAAATACAATTTTGAGTTAATCTGCCAGGAACAGTTTTTTCTTTTTCTTTTTAATATATTTTTATTGATTTCAGAGAAGAAGGGAAAGGAAGAGAGAGATAGAAATATCAATAATGAGAGAGAATCACTGATCAGCTGCCTCCTGCAGGTCCCCCATTGAGGATCAACCTTGCAACTCAGGCATGTGCTCTGACTGGGAATTGAACTGTGACCTCCTGGTTCATAGGTCGATGCTCAACCACTGAGCCACACTAGCCAAGCTAGGAACTGTTCTTTCATTTTAACTCCTCCCTTGTATGCATCCTATACTCAAGAAGACCTTCAAGAAGACCTTCAATGGTTCCCCTTAACTTACAGAATAAAGGCTACAATCTCTCATTTAGTCTCACATTAAATAATTCTATGTATCCTACTCTACTTTCCATGCCTTTCTCCCTCATTATTCCCCAACAACCTGTAATTCCAATCAGATTCAGTCTATTGTGCCACATGTATGGCTGTCTGTCTTTGTCCACACTTGTATCATCTAGTACTTGTACCTTGAATTTAGCACTTCATAAAATATTTCTCTGTGATGTCTCATATCGTTATGGACCAGAATGTTCAGTTCAATGAGTTTTTACAATTGTTTATATCCTCATAACCACCACCACCAAATAGAACATTCCACTGTACCCACCAAAGGTGGTCAGAAAGTTCCCCTGATCACTTTTACAGGCAACTTCCTTGCCTTCCCAGAAAACTACTTCCTGAATTTTCATAATCATAGATTAGTTTTGCATGGTGTTACATACGTACCTTTCTAAAAATTATCAGTTTATATGTTCAGGAGAATGTAAAGGAGATTTCAGAGTAGAACTAAGGGGTGGTGTGGGATGACCATGCCGACGCATCTCCTGGATTGCTCGTTCTCTGTCAAGTAAGATCAAATAAGAGATAATACTGAAAAGGGCTATACAAATATAAGGTGCTGCTATTGTTGTTAATGAAATAATTACTACTCAATTTCTATTTACTAAATTTAAATCCAATGTCCTTATATGATTTTTAAATAGTAGATAAAAGATTTCAATTAAAGGAACTGTATTATAAGAGACTGTTCAAAGGCCCTCTGAGCACAGATTTCCAGAGTTGGATGGTTCCTCCCTCTGCTCCTTCCTTTCCTACCTCTTCTTGTACATAAATCTATCCCTCTGCCTCTTCCTGCCTCAAAACTCCCAAATGTCATAGAGTAAAGTAATCCATTCTCTGTTATGCTTTCCCTCCCTGTGTCTGCCTGCCCACAAAGCTTAGGGACTGCACTACCACCTCCTTGTGAGCAATCCAGGCTCTGGCCTAGACTTTTTATGCCTTTAGTTCTTCAGTATCCAGGATTTCTACATACTTGGGTGTTTCACAAATGCTTTTTCACTATTATTCCCCTAAATAAACTTTTTTAGATGTTTTTCCCCCCTCCATGAAATTTTAATACACAGGTACATTGTTTATATACTGTAGCCCTTTAGAGGGCCATAAATTATGGTAATACCTAAGGGAGTTTTGCCACTCTCTCTTCCCCCAAGAACCAATTTTGTCCCACAGGAGGCAATACTGCCCCTGTAAGAATGCATAATCTAGTTGGATGTTAAGAAGGAAAGACATGGTCATGTGGGTCAAGGTTTCTTTGGAAACTGGGGTAGGGAGAAGGAGAGAAATTAAGGGGGTCTATAACCTTATGCAATCGAGAATTTGACTTAGGACCTGTGAATTGAAAGAATTTATCATTAAGAAATGGAAATAATTATATAATACAGTTCAGCATATTAAGAAACTAGGTCTTCTAAATTACAAGATTAAAAATACCTTTCACAATAATGACACAATCTCAGGCTTCATATCTTACTAAGATAATAAATATTGAATTCCTAGCAAATTCTGTCTATATATCAAACAGCACATCAATAAACATTTTAATGTCAATGGATAAGAATAAGAGAACTAAAAAATTGATCTCATAAGTGGAAAAATTTTTCCACTGAGAATATCATCTCAGAAATGTTATCTATGGTATTAATCTAGTAGGAAAGAGTAATTGAAGATACTTGACATCTGATTTAAAAATCAGATACTTATTTTAACTTTAAAGCAGGTCTTATTCCTGTTTGTAACAATTGGGGATTAAAAGTTTTAATATAATGAAGCAAATGAACTGAAATACAAGTGAATATGAAAATTACTAAGCTGTAAAGAATATATTACAGAGGATGGGAGCACAGGCTTTAAAATTAGACCAGCCTTGCCTGAATTTCATTACTGACTCTACTATTTATTCCTGTATGACCCCCGTTTCCTAAAATATAGGCATAATAATAGGTTGTTAGGATTATGAAATATATATATAATATCTGGTACCTATTTCTTAAAGCCCTTAATAATCAGCATCATCACTTATTTGATGACTTGTATTTAGTTTCCAACTGGATCATATTGTTTTGGACTCTTGTGGAATCCTTACTAGCTTGTTTATTCCTTAGCTATAGCCTCTAAAATAATGACCTAATTTTGCTATGGAAAACATTCACACAGTATCTGCTACTTTATTTACTGTAGTGATATTATCTTCCACAGTACTAGTTGCCTTTTCAGGAAGAATTTCTGACAAAATTTATTTTGAGCATTAATGCTAAAAAAACAGTTTGCTATTTGTAAGCCACATTAAATACTTTTTGAAATAGTACAGGACATAAATAAAAACACTATCTAATGCTAAAAGTTTTTCTTACCGTTCATATCTTTCAGTTGATATCTGCCTTTTCATGACATCATGATCTGTTTGTAATTGTGCCACTTTAGCCCGAAGCATGGTGTTCTCCCGGCCTTGACTAGTTCTTAAAAACAAATTTTAAAATTCAAAGAAATAAATAACAAATGTTCTGTCTTGCAGAGTTTAGTGACATAGATTTTTTTTGATGATTAATAAATACAAAGGAGATAATACTTAAGAATGAAAAAAAGGGAAGATTAATACTTTCAACAATAATTCTTGAAACTTCTGGAGCTTCTATCACAAAGTTTCCTTTTTAATGCATCTTATTTAATAAACACTTAGCATGTGCAAGGCACTGCAGCAGGGCTGCAGATACAAATTTGAGTAATGACAGGATTTGCAATGTCTAGTTGTAAAGTATCTTCACTGGTTTCCTTGTCTCTTTCTTGCCTCAGAAAGAGAAATGTTTCTAACTCTTTTTAAAAGTTACTTATTCCACTTGTATGTACCATCTACTCTGGGTTTCTACTCTTATTCCTACAAATATACCTAACCCTCTCCAGGCTAAAAAGACACCATCATCAACCTCCTCAACAGTAATCAATACATGAGGGTCAAACTGCCCAGCTTTCTTGAAGTATTTCTCCTAATCCACAGTGTGAAATGCTGCTGAAACTCCCATCCTGAAACGCTCTTTCCTTTGCTGACTCCTCTCTTCCTTGTTCAAATTTAGTAATTTTTACAAAGTTCACTCATTTACTTCCATGGGAACCATCTCTGGTGAAGATATACAAATCTACATCTCCAAACATAGTATCTCTTCTGAACTAAGTCCTAAGCTTCCAAAAGCAGCAGCCAAATAAATAAAATATTTTGGTTTTAAACTGCCCTTCACACTCCCTTCCCCCTTTCCCACTGAAAGTTAAAAACATTTTTTTTGTTCCTCCAATGTTTTTAATCATTTGTTTTATGCCACAAATCTACAATTTACTCACATTAAAATTATTTTTAAGAAGCTATTTTCCTCACATAGATTGATTCAAGTCACTTACAATTTGCTTTCTGAAAGGGTTAACTTCTCTTTAAGTAACTGAATTTCTGTATCCTTCTCTTGGGAAGTTAAATGAGAATGAAATTCTTTATCTCTATTTGTAGCCAACAATGATTCAAGGTTTTTAATTGTGTGTCTCTCACTTGACAGCTGTGTTTTTAACAGCTCTGATTCTGATTTTACATTTTCTAATTCCATCACAACCTACAGGAAAACAAAGGAAGATTATTTTGGCATGTTTTTTTTTTAAACATTTCAAGAAAAACGATCTTAAATATAATAATGTTACATGACTTCTTGGCACATTTTAGACTTACTCAGGAAAATTATCTGGAGAACCACTATTACATGCAGAACTATACACATTAGTTCCTTCATTTTGGGTACCAGTTAAAAATCCTGAACCATTCTTTTAAGTATTAAAAAAATCTTACTTTCAAAACTATCTTTGCTATTTTCAGTAAGGGCTTATTTGGCTATGAGATCTACTCCAACCTTCAAATGGTTTTCTAGAACTTATCAGGAGAGGGTCATTATCATAAACTCCTAAAATATGGCCACCCTATCAGCAAGGAGGCCCTTCTGATCTATTAAATCTGTGTCCTCTGACTATATGATTAAGCCAGTAAACAAAGATACTAAATGAGTGAAAATTGAAAACCCCAATGTTTGAAAACACACATTTAAAGTAATGCTTCTGTTTGGGAATGGGAAGTTCCAGCTAACTAGACTTGTAAAGATTTAAATGCCTTGAGATTTTTAAAAAAATATATTTTTATTGATTTCAGAGAGGGAGAGATAGAAATATCAATGATTAGCCCTGACGGGTTTGGCTCAGTGGATAGAGTGTCGGCCTACGGACTGAAGGGTCCCAGGTTCGATGCCGGTCAGGGGCATGTACCTTGGTTGCGGGCACATCCCCAGTGGGGGAGGGGAGTGTGCAGGAGGCAGCTGATCGATGTTTCTCTCTCATCGATGTTTCTGACTCTCTATCCCTCTCCCTTCCTCTTTGTAAAAAAATCAATAAAACGTATTTAAAAAAAAAAAAAAAGAAATATCAATGATTAGAGAGAATCATGGATTGGCTGCCTCCTGCACATCCTCTACTGGGGACAGAGCCCGCAACCCGGGCATGTGCCCCAACTGGGAATCGAACCCTGATCTCCTGGTTCACAGGTCAACACTCAACCACTGAGCCATGCTGGCTGGGCTGCCTTGAGATTTTTATCAGGAAAAATATTCTACTTAGGAAGCACTGAAGTGGTCACCACTCTAGTTAAGTATTACCTTTAAACAAATAAATAATGTATTGGGGCAGGAGAAACCAAGATGGAGGCATAGGTAAACACCGGAATTGCGGCCATGCACAACTATTTCAAGATCACAACAAAAAGAAAAAATGGACACCACCCAGAACCACAGGAAGGCTGGCTGAGTGAAAATTCTACAATTAGAAAGAGACTGAGACTCAGAGGAGGTGCAGAAGCAAAGTATGGAGGTACTGAGGTGCACACGCTCGCATGGGGCTCGGGGAGAGGGCTGGCGCCGGAGAACGTGGTTCTCTTTCAATTTGGAGGGAGCCACAAGCTCCCAGCGACTCTGAACTCCAGTTCCAGGCGAGTTTCTGGGGACCCAGACACATACCCGGATAAGTGGGTCTAACTGGCACCGGGAGGAAATCCAAAGCGGGTTTCTCTCGGTGTTGCTTGCAGTGATTACCATGGGACACAGAGACCCACTGTCTCTTAGTGCAGGGCTGAGAATCAGCCATAGCTGTTTGTTCCGCCCTGTAAATTCCCCGCCCCTCCCAAGCTGTGCGCAGAGGCTTTTGCATATAAAAGGCTGAGTAGCAACTCAGGCAAAGGCTAAAATAGCAACTCCTTGGAGATGGAAGAGCCAACGTACCTAGTAGTCAAAGTGGAACCACCCTAAATACAACTCCTCAGATTCACAAGGGACACACTCGGGGCAGACGCAGTGAGCACCAAAGCCCCACTGAAACAACTCTTGCCCCATAAGGGTGTCTCCAGCACAGAAGTTCTCCCACTGTAGACAGAGCTGACTCTCATAACCAAGTGGCTTGGAGGTCAATTCTTCTCAGTGATCACCTAACACAGAAAGCCACTCCATCAACCCACGAGCAGCCAAAATGCAGAGACAAAGAAACAGGTCACAAATGACAGAAATGGAGGAAAGCAAACGACTGGATATAGAGTTCAAAACCACGGTTATAAGGTTTTTCAAGAATTTTCTAGAGACTGCTGATAAATTTAGTGAGACCCTCCGAGGATATGAAAAAGGACCAGCTAGAAATTAAGCATACACTGACGGAAATCTAAACTAATAAAAGCGTAATATTAAAATTAACCGTCTCTTCGGGACGGGTAAGCCACACCCACTAGCCAATCAGAGCGACTATATGCAAATTAGCCCAGCCAACATGGAGGCTGCCACTCATGGACCTGAGTAAACGGCAGCTTCCATTGCAGCAGGAGTGAAAATGAAACTGTTTGCGGCCCGCTCAGCTTATCCTGGCTCCAGGCAAAACATGTTTGCAAAAAAATATCAATCATAGAATCCTCGGGAGCTGGAGGAAACAGCAGACCGGGCCTCACTACTAAGGGTAACATTGTCTCATTATAGAAGCGGAGAGGTGAAGCAGAGAGGAGGTTCGTTACTAGGCCTCAGCTTAAAGGAACAGTGCCTCAATTATAGAAGATAAACAAACCCCAGAAACCTGCTTCCAGCCAGCCTTGCTGGGACATTGGGTCAATGGAAGCTGTGGGCAGCCTTAAAGCCTGAAAGCGCCAATCAGCCCGTCACCCAGGCTGGCCACACCCCAATGGGGTGAGGGACGCCACTGCGGGGTTTGGCCAGCCTGCAAACAGCCATCAGCCCCTCACCCAGGCTGGCCAGGTACCCCAGTAGGGACCCAAAACCTGAAGGGGCTGTAGGCAGCCTGTAAACGGCCCTCAGCCCCTCACCCAGGCTGGCCACACCCCAATGGGGTCAGGGTCCCCACTGGGTGGCTTGGCCAGCCTGCAAACAGCAATCAGCCCCTCACCCAGGCTGGCCAGTCACGCCAGCAGGTGGACATCCCCAGAGGGGTCCCAGACTGTGAGAGGGCAGAGGCCAGGCTGAAGGACCTCCTGAGTGCACAAATTTTTGTGCACTGGGCCCCTAGTAAAGAATAATATACAGAGATCCAGCAGCAGACTAGAGGATCACAAGAATCAAGTCAAAGATTTGAAATGTGAAGAAGCAAAAAACACCCAATTGGAAAAGCCAAAAGAAAAAAGAATCCAAAAATATGAAGACAGTGTAAGGAGCCTCTGGGACAACTTCTAGTGTACCTACATCAGAATTATAGGGGTGCCAGAAGAAGAGAGAGAGCAAGACACTGAAAACCTATTTGAAGAAATAATGACAGAAAACTTCCCATACCTGGTGAAAGAAATAGACTTTCAAGTCCAGGAAGCACAGAGAACCCCAAACAAAAGGAATCCAAGGAGGACCACACCAAGACACATCATAATTAATATGCCAAGAGCAAAAGACAAGGAGAGAATCTTAAAAGCTGCAAGAGAAAAGCAGTTAGTTCCCTACAAGGGGAAACCCACACAACTGTCAGCTGATTTCTCAACAGAAACCATGCAGGCCAGAAAGGAGTGGCAAGAAATATTCAGTGATGAATAGCAAGAACCTACAGCTAAAATTACTCTACCGAGTAAAGCTATCATTCAGAATTTAAGGTCAGATAAAGAACTTCACAGACAAAAAAAACCTAAAGGAGTCCATCACCACCCAACTAGTATTATATGAAACTAGGGGCCCAGTGCACAAAAATTTGTGCACTGGGGGGGTGCGAGCCCCTCAGCCCGGCCTGTGCCCTCTCTAAGTCTGGGACCCCTCTGGGGATGTCCACCAGCTGGTGTGCCTGGCCAACCTGGGTGAGGGGTCAATGTCTGTTTGCAGGCTGGTCAAGCTCCCCAGTGGGGACCCTCACCCCAGGGGTGTGGCAAGCCTGGGTGAGGGGCTGAGGGCAGTTTTCAGGCTGGCCACAGCTCCCACTGACCCTCTGGGCCATCCGCCTGGGAAGCGATGGGGTGGCCCATGGCCTCCCAGGAGGGAGCCTCAGGGGGCCGGCCGGCTGGTCCCGCTCCCCGAGGCTTCCATCTGGAAAGCGATGGTCGGGTGGCAGGTGGCCACCCCATGGCCTCCCAGGAGGGATCCTGGGGGGGGGGAGGGGGGGCAGCTGGCTGGTCCCGCCCCTGAGGCTTCTGCCTGGGAAGGCATGGGCCGGCTCAGGGCACTGGATGCCTTCCCTGGATGGAGGCTCCTAAGATGGCGGAGGCCGTAGCCCCAGAGAAGCCACACACCGGGGCTGCGGCCTCTGCCATCTTGGCTAGGCTAATTTGCATACAGTCACTCAGATTGGCTGGTGGGCGTGGCTTAGGCCATCCTGAAGAAATGGTTAATTTTAATATTACACTTTTATTAGTTAGGATGCTGAAAGGTATCCTTTGAGAAGAGGAAAAAGAAAAAGTAAAGATAAAAATTATGAACAATAAATACATATCTATCAACAAGTGAATCTAAAAATCAAGTGAATAAAAAATCTGATGAACAGAATAAACTGGTGAATAGAATAGAATCAGAGACATATAAAGGGAGTGGACTGACAATTTTTTTGGGAAAAGGGTGTTGGGGGTGCAGGAAGAGACTGGACAGTAATCGTACACCTATGGATGAGGACAGCGGGGGGGGTGGTAAGGACAGAGGGTGGGGTGGGAACTAGGAGGAGGGGAGCTATGGGGGTTAAGAGGAACAACTGTAATAATCTGAACAATAAAGATTAAAAAAAAAAAGAATGTATTGGGATACGCTCCTATTCTATAATGAGTGTATTTCTATTGTCTCCTAAACACCCATCTATACTCTAAAACAGACAGCTCCTAATTTCATCACCACAATTGCCAGAGAAATCCTGATAGAGAATCTAGTAGTCAAGGTTAGTGCTCAAAATCCTGCGGTCAAAAGCAACTACTCCGAAGGGGAACACATATATTAGGTAATGAATGATAAATTAAAACCACTAGAGTAGAGCTCAATAAAACAATGTGTTATAACAATATCTTTAAGTTCTTACCCTCTCATATTCAAGGTTTTTAGCATTCAATTGTTGGGTCATAATATCTTTGCCTGAGTCAAGCTTAATACAGAGTTCTCTAAGAGATGACAAATCATTGAATACTGTAGCTTTCTCATCTTGTTGATGTCTCAGCTCTTCTTCTAATCTAGATATGGCTTTTGCCATTGATGAGATCTGAGATTCATAGGCATGATGTGCATTTATGTGCTGAAAATAAAAAAGAAACAGGTAAAAAGTTAGAGTAACCCAATAATTTTAAAGGTTTGAATTTGTGCAGCTACAACCTCACTTTATAAAAATTTAAGAGCCAATATTTGCATATTTTCAGATATTCTCAAGAAGTTGCCTGCGATATTTAAAGATGGCCTAATTAATGCTTAACAAATGAATTGCATATAATTATTAATCATGGTAAATAAGTACTTCATATATATATTTAGAAGACAAAGAGATGAAAATTATTGTTCTGGGATGTTGTGAATATGAGAGTTCTTTGAACTACAGTAAATTTTCTTCTATAAATTGTTTGTTATAATAATGCCTTCTCAAGAAAAGTAACATAAACAGAGTGAGCAAAGTTCACAGTGGTTCGTATGGAAATAATACAATAAATAAACAACAGTACAAGAATGAACTCTGTGTTTTGTGTACTCACAACTGTAAACCTACTTTTGCCACACCCTGTACTTATCACTCATCAATTGTCTTTAAATTCTAAATGTCAAAATGGAGTTTGTTTTAAAACCAAACACCTTAAGTCATATTTAAATTAAATTTAATAATACACTACTTTATAAGACAATATTAACTGAAATAATGAGCAAAGTTTAAAAGATTGATAAGATACTTGTCTTAGGAAAATCTGCAATTTAAATTTCTCACAACTTAGATTATGAGTAATAAATACCAAGTGACTTAAACTCTACTTCTAGAATTTAGGAAGAAGTCACCACTTGAAAATTAATTCAAATAGGCTCTCCTGAAATGAGTCGACATAAAAAATAGAATACTGTTTATAAAGGTTTAATAAATGTCAGTTTCAGGAAAGTAAACATTTGGATTTTCCAAATATTAGTGAATTAATAAAATCAAAGTTTCCTCCAAACAAAATATAAATATGTAAATCAATTTCACATCTATACTAATAAAAGCATAATGTGCTAATTAGACCTGATGTCTTTGGAACATCCTCCCTGCCGAAGCCTGGGATGTGGCTGACCTGCAAACAGCTGGCAGCCCCTTGCCCAGGCTGGCCCTGCCTCCCAGCAGGGACCCCCACCCCAATCAGGGACATGGCCAGCCTGCAAACTGTCCCAGGTGCTGGGGGTGTGGCCGGCCTGCAAACAGCTGGTGGCCCCTCGCCCAGGCTGCCCCATCCTAGCGGGGACCTCCACCCTGATTGGGGGCAGGGCTGGCATGTAAACCCTGTGGTGCCTGCTCCAGGGACCCCTTCAGGGCAGGCCAGCCAGCCCCGACCCGTGCACCTGGCCTCTATCCTATTTAACAAAAGGGTAATATGCAAATTGACCTAACAGCAGAATGACCAGAACAACTGCTGGACCAGTAAGTATGAGGTACACTGACCACCTCTTGGTCTCTTTCCCCAGCTGACAGGCTCCAATCACCTGATGGCCACCCATTGTGGGCGTGGGGCTGGCAAGTGGGAGGGAACACCCAACCTCTTGGTTCCTTCCACCAGCTATCAGGCACCGATCACCTGATGGTGAGCGGGGAACAGGGGGTGGGTGGCAGGGCAGGATGCGGGCACTGGGGAAAATGGCCCTGATTGCAGGCCAGGCCTAGGGACCATACCCACGCACAGATTTTGTGCGCCGGGCCCCTAGTACCAGGTAACATGAATACCATATAACAGAACAATTATAAAGAACTAAAGAAGTTTTCCCTGAGAACTCTTTTGAAGGTTGAAAAGCATGCTTTTAGTTATTATATCAATAGAAAGTTTATAAAGGTAGTATATTAGTTTCCTAGGTCTGCTATAACAAATTACTGCAAATTACTGGGTATCTTAAAACCATGGAAATTTATTCCCTCACAATTCTGGAGGTTACAAGTCTGAAATTTATATGTGAACAGAGTTGGCTTTTTCTGGAGGTTCTGAAAGAGAATTTGTTCTATGCCTCTCTCCCATCTTCTAGTGGCTGCTGGCAATCCTTGCAGTTTCTTGCCTTGTAGACATATCCCTCCAATCTCAGTCTCCATCTTCACCTGTCACTCTCCCTTATATCTTCTGTATCCATATTTCTCTTATCTCATACGGCAGCAATTTTCAATTTTTTTCATCTAATGCTACACATAAAGCAATTACTAAAATTCTGCAGCACACACAAAATAAGTTTTTTTGCTCATCTCAAAAAAAAATAGGTGTAATTTTGATTCATTCACATGGGATGGCTATTGTGTTGGCTGTCATTTTTTTATTTGACAATCTAAGGGAAAAGCGGTCAGTGTCCCTGTCTAAATAGGTATTGCGTGTTTTAAAAATTCTTGCAGCACACTGGTTGAAAATCACTGTTACATGGACAGAAGTCATTGGGTTATGACCTGCCTGGTCAAGTATAATCTCATTATAATCTCATCTTAACCTGATTATAGAACTGCAAAGATACTATTTTCATAAAAGGTCATATTCACAGGTACGAGATATTAGAAACTAAACATATATATTTTGGGGGGAGGGCTATAATTCTACCCACTATAGATAATACTTTCTCTTAAAAAATTAAGACTATAACACTATACCAAAAATACCAAAAACCCTAATAGCCATCTATTCTAAATAAATCTAACTAGGGTCTTTATGTTTTAACTGAATTCAAGATTTACTTAAGAAAATTTTATTAGACTATCTTTATAATAACAGCTTATTTAAACCTGCATACAAAAGAATAAATATGGACCCTTATGTCATATCATATACAAAAGTCAATTCAAAGTGGATCAAAGACCTTAACATAAGAGCTAACATAAACGTTGTTGAAGAACATAGGGGAAAAGCTTCATTATACTGGACTCAGCAATTATTTCTTAAATATGATACCTAAAGTTATGTAATAAGAATATCTAAACTAATAAAAGCGAAATAGTAAAATTAACCGTTTCTCTGAGACAGGGCAAGCCACGCCCACCAGCCAATCAGAGCAGCTGTATGCAAATTAGCCCAGCCAACATGGCGGCCACCACTCACCGACCTGAGTAAACAGTTAGGCAGCGTCCGTTGCAGCAGGAGCGAAAGCGATACTGTTTTCGGCCCTTGGCGGGCAGGCTCCGAAACATGTTTCAATAATGTAACAATCATAGAATCCTCCAGAGCTGAAGGGAACAGCACCTGGCCTGCCTTACTAAGAGTAACAAAGTCTCATTATAGACGCTGCGCTGCGAGGTGAAGCAGAGGAGGTTTCGTTACCTCAGCCCACCTCAGCTTAAAGGAACAGGAAACCTGCATCCAGCCGCCCTTGCTGGGACGTTGGGTCAATGGGAGCTGTAGGCAGCTTTAAAGCCCCTCACCCAGGCTGGTCAGGCACGCCAGCAGGTGGACATCCCCCGAGGGGTCCCAGACTGCGAGAGGGCACAGGCCGGGCTGAGGGACCTCCCGAGTGCACAGAGCGGCTGCAGGGCGGGACAGCGCAGGACCCAGGACCGGTGCGTGGGAAAGAGGCGGCAGGGTTGGAGGGCACCGGGAAGCGGGTAAGAG
>PVJC01038909.1:0-16528 GCA_004026665.1 Murina feae | reverse complement strand
AGGGGGGGGGGGTGGGGAATGAGGAGGAAGGCTGGTTCTGCAAGGCCATTAAACCAAACAAAGCCCTGTCCCCTGGTAGGTAAGGCAAGGGAGCCTTGTTTTTGAGCCCTGTATCTGGGGGAAGGGTAGATGAAAAGAATTCTCCCTTCAGGGCCTTGGGGGGAGGAAGTATATTTGCAAATCAGTGAACTCGAGGGGCACCTATAAAGCAAGGTTCTCAGAGTGCTACCCCCACTCTGATTTGGATTAATCCCAGAGTCCGCGTGTGTATTAAAGCTGTGATTTCTCCACCTCTTCAAAGCATTGCTTAGTTTTTGTGGTCTTTCTGCAACACGGGCACCTCTCTTTTTTCAATGTTCATTACTGACGTCTAGTTTATTTGCTCTGTTTAAGAGGCTGAAGCTTCTAGTGGTCACTTATTCTCATTATTTTTGTATCAGTAGAAATTAAAATAATTTTTAAAAAATTTGTGGCTTCCAATAGATATTCCCTCATCTAGCCCTGCTCAGTGGCCCCTGAGGGGAAAATGGGCTTCCCTTCTACTATAGACTTTATTTCAAGTATTTTCTAAAAATGTAAGTCATTAAATACCTACTGTGTGCCAACCATTGTGTGAGTTCAGTACTTTACATGAATTATTTTATTTAATTCTTATAAAAAAACACACAAACAATTCTATGAGGTAGTTTATCCCCATGTTACAGGTTCTTCCATCTCATAAATATGAAAACTAAGGTGTAAAGGGGTTAAGAAACTTACATGAGTTCTAGAAAATGATTCAGCAGAAATTTAAACCCCGCCAGCTTCCAGAGCTCAGGCTCTGACAGGAAGTCTGGACAGGACTCCTGGGCATATTATTTCACTCAGTATTAAAACTTTTAAGAAATCTTATTTTCTGCTAAATTTTGAGCTTTGCGCCTTCACAGGCTAAGGTCTCAGATATTAAATTTTCAACAACAAAACAATTTTATTTTGAAGGTGTCACATCCCCCTCAAATATTAAGCTATATTATAGACTAAACATCAAACATCTAATGAATAACACCTCTCTCTCTCTCTCTCTCTCTCTCTCTCTCTCTCTCTCTCTCTCTCTCTCTCTCTCTCTCTCTTACACACACACAGAGACACTCACAGACACCCACTCTTCCGTATCTACTAACCTAAATCAGTAGGCTAAAGGGTTTCTCAGAGACTCCCTCAGCATTAAGGATGCTAATTGCTACCTTAGCAGTTACTGGAAGGATCAAAGAACCGCCCACAGAGCAGAGCTGTGTTTCATCTTCCACAGACCAAACACTAGTACTGCCCAACCCCCCCTTAATCGCCACCCCCCCCTCAAACTGCCACATGGGACCAACTCCTTTCCCTCTCCCACACAAGCTTGCCCCGCCCCTCAAATAGCTCTGTGCCCAAAATAAACACTTGGAAAAATGCTTGGAATGAATGGAGAAAGGTGCCTTCACTATCATTATGTTTTCCTTCTAATTACCAGGGTTGTCTAATGATTTGCTTGTTTGTTTGTGGTAGTGATTCAGAGACCCATCACAGGGAACGCTCCCCATCTGTCTCCCAGGAGCTAGGGCAGGAATCCTGGGGCCTTGCCATCCCTGGGGCACAGCACGGGCACTAAAGACCCTGAGCACAAACCTCATCACCACCCCATTATCCTGCCCCCTTTCTTTTTCGCTGCAGGAAGTTGAAGGCTTTTGCTCAGGAGAGTTCTGAATTTTGCTGGAGAGCAGGGCTATGAAAGAGGGTCCCCCTGCCCTGGGGGAAGACATCTCCCTTCTAGGGATGGCACAATAACAGGAGGGGCCTTCTGTCATGCACTGCAAAGTGGATTTGGGACAACAAGAGAGATTCGATCAAGCTCATGGTATAAAATGTCTGGCGTAGAGCGGATAAATGAGGCTCTCTCAACCCTGCAGGGAGGCCCAGCAAAGCCAGTCCCAGTTAAGAGGAAATGTCAGAGGAGACTAATGGCAGGCCAGGGAGTGCCTCAGCCTCAGAGTGAAGAGAAGAAATGTGGAGTCTCAGGAGAGGAGCTACCTTTAGGGCCTGGGTCATGGTGGCTGTGAATGAAGCTCCCTGGTACACCAGGTACATCAGAGACCCTTACCAAAGGCGGACACACTGCACTGCAGTCTTCAGTAAGACATTATGCAGTACCCAGCTGGGTCCCACTCATGCTGGGGGCCACTTCCTCCTTCACCTTCCCACTGCCATTCCAGGCAGTCAGGCCCAGATCTTCCAGTCCCAGTCACTAATGGGGAGCAAGGGCCTGGCCCCACATTCACACTTGGATCCCTGCTCCAGGCAGAGCCTTGTTCTCAGCCCCACCTTCCCCTGCTGCAATGAGGCCTCTGTGTCCTGGGGCTACATGTTTTCAGCCCTCCTCCAAAGGTGTGTTTCTAAAACCCATCCCCACCTTTCCACATGGGCCTCACAGTCCCTCTGGTTCAGGGTTTGTCTCCCTGGGCCCATCTCCATCTCCCGCAGGCTCTGCCCTCCCAAGTCTATCGGAAACCACTGCCAATGCAATCTTTTCCAAGGATGCTCTGTGCATTGCACTCCCTGCTCAAATGGCCTCAATGACCCCTTCGAAGACGTTAGTATTTATGCAAGGAGCATAGAGTGGAGGTATGTAAGGGAACTATCGGCTCTGAGTTCTAATTTGTAGTCTTTCTGTCGGGGCAAATGGACTCGGTCACAGGGGCACAAGGTGTAGAAAGGTCCTAAGAGCCTGGGAACAAGATACAGACTAAATGAACAGGTGAAGCTATTGGCTATCAAGACTGAGACCCCTGAGCTGTTGGTGAACAATACCATTTCAAGGCAGGGTGCTGAGAAGAAGAATGTATACCCACAGCTGGAGATTCCACTTGCTCTGAGAACAATGGTTAGAGGATATCTGGATATATACAGGGCAGAGTTGTGTAAATTGTCTTCCATCCAAAATTCTTCATCCCTACTGTCCCTTTGAGTATCAGCTTCCCAGAATAACAAGTGAAAGGAAAGTTGAGATAAGAAGTGAGTCCAATGAAAGATGAGAAACATCCGACCTGCTGTTGCAGAGGCGACCCTCTGAGACTGGGCATTCCTCCATTGCAGAGGCAAGAGGCAGAGTAGTCAATTCCTCACCGTGGAGGTGGTCACCGGAATGACAGAGGCAGCCACGAATGGTGACATCAGCACTGCAGGCCCAGGCCACTCAGAGAGTCATAGGGAAGGCCAAAGCTCAAAGGAAAAGAGAGAAAAGAGATTACTGTTGAGATCACACATGAGCTACCCCAGGGATCTCTTGGAAAGAAAGGCAGGATGATAGGCAGATCTTTTCTAGGTGGGATCTCAGTCACTTCCATTGTAGTGACAGCAATGCCTCATTTACATAATCAGGCCAATAACCTGAGGGAATATTGGTTATAGTTGAGTAACTCATAAATTACACAAAGGCAGCCCCTTTTTGTTACCCCTCTAGCCCCCCAGACCAAATACAATCTGTTCTACTCTCAGTGAGCACACCGCAGATTCATTGCCATCATGATTTTGCTCATGCTATGATTAGCTGGGGTGCTCTTCCTTCCTCCTCTTCTCTGGCTTTGGTTTTTATAATAGTACCCATCCTTCAGTGCCTAACTTAAATGCCAACTCTTACATGAAGCCTTCCTTGGCTGTCTTAGTTCTGAGTGACTTTTCTTTCCTGAGTTCACCTGGCCATTTCTACTTGCATTATGATTCCTACCTCCTTCCACTTTGTGCTGGAGCTATTTGTGTAAGTCCCAGGTGGCTAAATCTGATGGGCATTTCTAGTTCTCATCTTTCTTGATCTCTCAATAGTATTTAACACCATTGAATGTATTCTCCTTTTTGGAATATTCATCCCTTTGGCATCTGCATAGATATCTGGGATGTAGCCTGACTCATTTCTTCTCTGCCTTCTTCAGGTAACACCCTGATTTTCTTTTGAGGAATTTTCTGTCCATAAGGCATGTCAACCTCTCCTTGCTCATAGATGAAAATATAACATAAGCTTTGCCAACAGCAGTAATATCTGGTGTCTTACTGGAACCAGTAGGAGAGAGATGTTTTATTTACCTGAGGTAGGATGTAAACCTGAAACAGGCCACCACATAGGATGACCCACTTAGCCAAGAAACACATTCAGAAGAAGGCAGAACTGAGAGATGGAAAGAGAGGCAGGTGCTGAGGACCTGTTTGAACACTTGGATCTGAACAAGTTTGAGTACTCCTGAGTTTACGTTATTAGAGCCAATGAATTCTTTTAAAAAAAAAATTGAAGATGGATTTGAAAGGGTCCACATTCAGCCTCCAGGTCACTACACTCTCCTGTCTTTACTCCTGCCTGGTTGTCCTTTCTCAGTCTTCTTCACTGACTAAATGTGAAGGAGACTTTAAATGTCATAATCTAGCCAAGACTGGTCCTAGTTTCCCTTCTCTTTTTATTCTCTGTGTTTTGCTTGGCAATCTCAGCCACACCCATGGCTTCAATCACCATCTCAAATGTTTACCTATAACCTAGGTCTCTCTTAGAACTCCAAATATATTCATTGGTCTGTCTACTCAGTGTGTCTACTTGAATGCCTCAAGGGCATCTTGGGCTGGTTGCATCAATCTTGAATTATGACCTTTCCTCCCTAAATACTTCCCCTGTTCTGTTCCTATTGCAACAAACAGAACAAGACAACAATCTAGGTTTATCTAATTTATTCTCCACAAATTAGATGATGTCTATTTTGCCTAAATGCTTCCAATATCTTCCCCTTACCCACAGGATATGTCCAGAATCAGGAACCTGGACCCAGGGCCCTGTCCAGCATGCTTCCTACACTTCATCTCCAAGTGCTCTCCCCCTTGCTCCCTGAGCTCAGTCACTCTGCCTCTTACCACTTCCTCGAAATTAGCATGCTTTCTCTCACCCTAAGGCCTGGGCACCTACTCTTCCCTTTGCCTGGAACGTCTCCCCCATCTCCACTTAATTCACTGCAATCATCCTCAGCTTTCAGCTAGAAGGCCCAAGAAGGCTTACCTTACTCTTCCTCAGGCTACCCTGCCACTTTCCTTCATTATACTCACAATATCAATGTGATTAATATCTGTTTCTTAGGAAACTAAGTTTCCGGGGTCAAGCACTGTGTGTGATTTTCTCATTCATGTTTCCTTAGCACTTAGGCCTACTGTGTAATGGGCAGCGGGCCTCAATAATATTTGTAGGATAAAGTGAATGAATACTGGATGTCTCCTGCTATGTGACTAGCTCTGTAGACATGTGGAAGCAGGTGGGTATGAGTGGCAGTGGGACTGCCAGTGACGAGGAAAGAGAATGCAAAGGGGAACTTCCAAAGGAAACAGCACCCAGTAGGTAGACAGAAGCCTGGAGAGCAGCAGGGGTGAGGCCATGCCTAAATGAAAGTCACACTGATTGGGGGAAGGAGGATGACCACCATCACAGGGCATTGCATTTGTAGACAGCTATTTGCTTGGCTGGGCTATTCAGCTGAGAATGGAGTGGAAAGTCCCAGGTGATGTTTCTAACACAGATGAAATTTGAGGATAAGCATTTATTACCTAATCAAAGAGCCTCTACCATGTGTGTGATGTGTATCACATATAAAATTAAAGAGTAAGATGTGGTGTGGGCTTGTTGTGTTCAGTTTAGAATTACATAATTCTGTTATGTAATCTTAAGATGGGTGATGCTCATGCTATCACTGAGTGTCAAAACTTCAGAAGGAAATTGACCTCGTGCTGTTGGAAAATTAATAAGGCAGGGGCAGCGCAGCATCGCTTTCTGTAAACTATCTGTGCCAAGAGCCGCTTATGTGCTACCAAGCAGTACATGCCACCTGCACAGGGAAGTCAAGAAGAAAAACAAAAGGTTACTTTTTCTAATGTCATACATATTTACTGGGCATTTAAGTTATGTCATTCCTGCCACTTCCTGCCATTTACCTTCTTTGTGTCACAGTCAAACTGGGATTTTAAGATTTGTTAGAAAATTAAATAGATAACAATACATTAAGGGTCTTATAAATAGTACCTGGTGCAATCACAACAATTCAAAAGTTAGGTATTATTATTTCTCATGTTTTATTGCATCCTAGGCCCTTTCTAGGAACTGAGCCTACAGTTGTAAAGAAGACAAGATAGGACTCTTGTGAAGTTTCTATTCCAGGTCAGATAGAGACAAATGAGTAAGTAAACGAATAAACAAGACCATTTCACAGAGGGATAGATGCCAAGTATGGTGATGGGGTGAAGTGTTCCTGGGGGCAGAGGCCACTCTCAAAAAGGCAGTCAGGAAAGGCATCTCTGAAGAGGCAACAGCTGAGCTGAGTCCTGAATGGTAGGAAACAAGCAAAGAACAAACAAGGGCATTCCAGACTAGGTGCGCAGCAAGGGCAAAGGCCCTGAGGCAGAACGGAGTTGAAGTGTTACAGGCAGGGAAATGCAGTGACTAGAGTGTGGGAAGAGAGGAAGAGAATAGTCTGAACTGAGGTCAAGTGTGATGAGGTAGTGAAAACCCACTGACTAAAGAGCAAATGGTCAGAGTCCTGATGGGACATTCCTGCTAGTAGGAGACTACAGTTCAGCAGTTGTGACTCTTAGTTTACTAGGAGTCGGGGCCCTGAGCTTAGCAGAAGGAACAGCTGGTGCTGAGGCAGAGTCTTATCACAGTGCCGGGCCTCAGAGGAACCATGGCCTCTAGAAGGCAGGACCTCTGCAGGCCATTGATCTCTCTTCCTATCTGCTGTGGCAAATATAGCTGGTTGCCTATTCAGTATCCATTTCCTCCTTCTTCTTTGTTAGCAGAAGCTTGATATTGTTTATGGCAGCGATGAACCATTTGCAAGCGACACAGGGTTAGTTTAACCCAATCAAAACAAGGCTGCTACCTGAAGCCAGCGGCAGAAGACGTGCCTTGGACCCTAGCCCCAGGAAAGCTTCTCTCAGGTGTGGGAACCAAAGCCATTTGTCCCACACTCAGCCTAGACACTGAGAACTGAAACTGCCCCTCACTGTCTATACTCACACGACGTCACTATCTCACTCTCTTCGTTGGTATGACTATTCCTTTCTAGAACTGTCCCCCCTGAATTTCACAAAAGACTCATCAACCCTTCGTGGGAAGTGTCAACAGACAGTTTTCAGCCCAAATTCTTTGCATCCGTCCTCTCAGAATCCTTACCTTGCTGTTTCCACTGATCTCACCTTTCTTTAATCATCTTCCAATTCTCAATAAGTTCTGATGTCACCTTTCCTGCCCTGAGACACTGCCAGGCTGTGGAGATGGCGTCTCCAGATCCTGGTGAGCAATGCACTCTGCTTGTCTTCTCAGGAGCTGCTGCTGTTCGGGATGTTTTGGGAGCCAGCCTTTGAAAGTTCTGTCTTTCAACAAAGCTTTGCCTAATGTTATCTATAAGGAACCACATACATTTAAAGATAAATTTCAAAAGCTAAAGATTTCTGCAGGGATAAAAGAAGCTTGATTTGAATATTTCTTCAAAATTTGTTCAAATGCCTTTACAAGAAACCCAGATTATAAAGCTCGTTCAGTTTCCAGAAGTTTTAGTTGGAGACTAGATGCCACAAATTTTTTAAAAAATCTTTTTTAATTAAAGTTAAAAAAATCATTAATAATGTATGCTTTTATCTTTCCTAAATCAGGTCAAATAACAACTGCTAACAATAAAATATACTATACAATTACTTGATCATTATTAGTATTGATGGTATCAGTAAAGCATGTTAACAACCTCACCTTTTAAAATTATTTTTACATTTGGAGTTCTGGACAATGGTGTATTATTATTAACATATAATTATTCTTTGGTTGATAACTAATTCATTAAATTAGCTGATTTTATCAGTAGACCAGGTTCCATGATCTTGGCAGACTTTACATTTCTTTAAAGAATGAAGCAAAAATGTCACCTAACATCATCTGAAAACAAAAAAATTCAAGAAAGAAACCTTGACAACTGCTTTTATAATGTACAGCAAACTCACATCATTGAGAGTTCTACTCTGAAAGGCAGACTCATGAGTGAGAACTTGGGGTGTGGGCAAAAGCAAGGAAGACTGGGGGCCGAGCTGCTGTCCAGGGCCCACTGCTCTCCAGCTGCCAGAACCCAAACATGGGGACAAGCATTTTATGTGGATGATCTGAACATCAACACCTGTGACGTAAGAAGCTATTTATTGTGCATTTTACTGAAGAAAACATTTAGGCATAGAGAAGTTAAATAACACACAGCTAGTAAGCACTAGGGCAGGATTCCAGCCGAGGTCATTTGTTGTAGCCTCCACGAAATAACACTTGTTAGTGGTAGTGACGTGTAGTCACAGAAGAGAGTAAAAGAAAGCCAAGTGAGCGAAGGCGAGGTGGCTTCTGGGGAGCAGGTGGGTAGGCTGGGAGGCTCATATAACACATTGCATCAAACTCTAGGCCAAATTCGAGGAGCAGAGATAAGATCCCTCATGTTTCCAGCTGTAAGACTTATACCAGACTCAGACGTTGCCGCTATCTCCTGTAGCAGTCTCATATTGAACATGCCATGTCAAGGCAGTCTTGTTAATAATGCAGGCCCGTAACACAAGCAGGATGTCATTTATGAAGAGACACTGCCACCACCCAGCTCCCCTGGCTGAACACAGATAGAGGAAGGATGACAGCAAGATATCCAAGATGTTAGGTGAGCTGTAGGCAACTGGCTGCCAAGAAAGTGGCTGAGGGTTCCTTTAGGATGTGGTGAGGAATGAAGTCCAAAGAGACTGCAAAGCCAAGGACATCGGGATGTGATAGAAGCCAAGGAATGGTGAGGAAATATCAATCACAAATGGGCTGCCTATTGAAATGAAACAAGAGCAAAAGGCAGATGGTAAAGAGCAGCAGGTAAACACTGGGGAAGGTCATGGGGGAAACAGATGGGCAGGGGTCACAGGCATGGTTCCCTTGATGGCATAAATAATAACTTGGAGATAAAGAGTCATTAGGACAGAAAAGACCCCACATGGGGTCTGTTGTGTGCGACATGGTTCTAAAATAACACATTCACATGGTTACTGGGGACCACTCCTTATCCCACACTGGAAGTATGATTGGGTGCCTCTGCTCCCACTATCACTGGCATATCTGTGAGGATAAAAATTACATGATGGTCAAGACCATGATGATTTTACTCACCACTGCATCTCCAGGACCCAGCACAATGCCTGCATGTGGAACATGCTCAATGAATTTTTTTTTATTAAAAAAAAAGGGGGAAGGAAGAAAGGGAGGGAGGAGAGAGAGAGAAAGGAGAAACTGGGACCCAGGGGCAGCAGGCTATGCCCACCTAGACAAACTGACCAGGCTACATAGCAAATGATGTCCTGCCTCTTCTTTCGTCTCCACCTCTTCTCCCAACACACACACAGCAGTCCCGTGCCACCTCTCAAACACAAAAGAGGCCACACAACCCAAGGTGTGCATAGCAAAGCACTAAAGAGGCTTTGGGGAGCCTGAACCCCCATCCCCAGGCCTCCTGGGTCCTCCAGAGGTGCACTAGACCAGTCTCTGTCATGTCTTAGGTCTCTAAGGTCCATGCCCTGGAGTTGTGATCTTTGGACCTTGGGAGCCTTTAAAACAATACCCAACAAGTGAGCTGTTTTAACAAACACTCCACTGCTCAGTAAAGTTCTCCACTGCTCAGTAAACCCAATGCTATACCAGGAGGTTGATGGGGCCTCCCTCTCTTCAGACAAATACTGCCCCTGCTCCCCACTTTGGCATATCCTTGGTATCATGGTCAAGGGGAAGAGTTTGGGGTGGAAAGTTGTATCATGGTGTTTCAGTCAGGATAAGCTACTTTTTGCTGCAGTAACAATCCCAAAAGCTCACTGACTGAAAAACAGGTGTATTTCTCACTCACACTACCTATCTATCACAGATTGGCTGAAGGCTCGTGTCTACATTGAGCTTTCCCTGGGATCCAGCCTAAAAGCAGCCACCATGTACCTATGCAGCTTTCTCTTGCAGAGGTTCTCACACTAGCATTTACATTCTTCACTCAGGAAGCCACACACGTCACTTCCATGCAGTCACTGCTGGAATAGTCACTTGGCCCACACAGCTGCAAGGGGTCTAGGAACACAATCCTACCATAGGAGGGGAAGACAGAGTGTTGGAAATGGTGACTTCAGTTCGGAACTTAGCCTAGGAGGTGTGACCTAATTAATCCCAAACCTCTACTCCTTAGCAAAGTGCTAAGGACCAGACATCGTGCATTGGTGAAGAAGGGTCTGATGGCCTAGCCTAAAGTGATGGAGGTGCTTTCTATACGTCTGATGCTCAGGGGACCCCTGTTCCATATGTTCATATCTAGGACTTTTCACCTGTTCTGTAGTCTCAGCTCTCCCGACACAGGGGCAGCTCTGCTGTCCTCCCAAGACCCCGGCCAGGGAAGGGTGGTCCTTTCCACAGTGGACTCCCGTTAAAGGTCTAGTGAGGGTAGCACTGCAGCAAACAGCTACACCGAAGTAATTGGTTTGAGGATTCATTTTCTTTTAAAATGAAAAAATAACAGAGAAGTTTTCCCCTACCTCACTTTAGGAATCAAGCATAACTAAATAGTCCACCTGTCAATACTGACATTTGTATCACTTGTCATGAGGGGTTCCAGGGGAGGCAGGGTGGGCAGGGGAAGGGGAGGCAGAAAAGCAAGGGAATTGCCAGGAGAGATATGGTCAGGCAGAGGAGGGAGGGTGTGGCCAGCCGACAGGCTTGGGTGGGCGAGCAAGGGATAAGGAGAAAGGGAGGGTGGGATGAAGAGACAACATGAGGGGACAGTGTCAGAGATAACACTTTCTTAAAGTTATCCCAGCTCTTTCAAAGGCCAATATGCTATTTAACAGCTGTTTGTGTTTCTCTAAACGAGGATCAGAGGGTTTGTAATTGCCTCAATCAAGAGGAGGACACACTTGGCTCCGACTGAGAAGCCAACCCTTCCCCGAGCCCACAGTGCAGGAAGCAACAGGGAACTGAAGGCTTTGCGGTAGGTGAGAGGAGGCCTGGGAAGTCAGAGGTCACTCAGGGGGCTGACCATGTGCACGGACTCCTCCCAGCCCAGGTGAGACAGATAGCTCAGGACAACTTGGAGCTACAGGTCTTCACTCATCAAATTCAGCTCCATCTGATGTTTGGTCCAGACCTAAAAGAGTTGAACCAGGTGACTTCTGCTGGAGGGAGGGGTCGGGGTTGGGGTTTTGTTTTTACTCGGTGCTCATTCTAGGAAAAGCTGCGGGTCACAGGTTCTGGAATCTTCTGAAACCTGCCTAACCAATAAGGGCCCCCGAGGTGAATGGAGAAAGCAGAAATCTCAAAATATCTTTTAAAAGAAAGACACCACCTCCTTCACTGCCCACACAGAAGCCTGCCCTCAGCGCCAGGGCGCCCCACGCTGCGGTGCATGCAGCTCCCTTGAGGAGGAAGGCTGGTTCTGAAAGGCCATTAAACCAAACAAAGCCCTGTCCCCTGGTAGGTAAGGCGAAGGAGCCTTGTTTTTGAGCCCTGTATCTGGGGGAAGGGTAGATGAAAAGAATTCTCCCTTCAGGGCCTTGGGGGGAGGGAGTATATTTGCAAATCAATGAACTCGAGGGGCACCTATAAAGCAAGGTTCTCAGAGTGCTACCCCCACTCTGATTTGGATTAATCCTGGAGTCCGCGCTCGTGTAATAAAGCTGTGATTTCTCCACCTCTTCAAAGGATCGCTTAGTTTTTGTGGTCTTTCTGCAACGCCCTAAGGAGGCGATCTTCTCCTTGGCTTAGTCTGTGCTCTGGGCCGGTGACAGCTCAGAAATAGCCAGTGAGGGTCCGTCAAGCCCGTGCTCCCTGGAGGACGCCAAGGGTTTTCGCTTCCCTCCTGCGTTCCCTCTCTGCGCAGCTGTTGCAACCTCCAGAGAAGCGCAGGAAGGATGCGGGACTCTGGAGAGGACAGCAGCGTGTGGTTAGCCAGGAGGGGATGCCAGTGCAGGGCAGCCTTGCAGGGTGAGGCCGGCTGGGTGGCCAGGTGGCGGCAGGGTGGCTGGGGAATGCCCGCCCCGCCTCGTGAGAAATTCCGTGGCCTGGAAATCTTGATAAGGTGGCAGCGCGCCCTGCAGCAGCATCCTGAGGGCTGCCTGCGCCCACGCTCCCGGCTGTCATCGCCCAGTCGCAGGCCTGGGGACACTTCATTACCGGGGAAGCTGAATCAGTTCGCACCTTCTATGCCAGCTCCTGATCTCACTTGTGTTGTCACTTTTCCCCCATCCCTTTTCGTAACTCGGTGGAATGGATCTGAGAGATGCACAGAACTGGGTTTCCACTGGCAAGTCTGCAAAATGGATGTAGAGCTGAGGAAGTTCATTCATTCATCCTTTCATTGACTGAACAAATACGTATTGAGCGCCTGCTGTAGGCCTGGCCCTGTGCTTGGTGGGAGAGGGATTCTCATACTTGTTTCCCAGGGCGTAGCAATTGGGTATTGGCAGCACTTGCCATATCTTTCCATGTTTGTCGGGGGCGGCGCGGGGGGGACTGTAATATTTGGACAACAGAATGGGGCAAATCCCAGGTGATCCCTAGCGAGAGGAGGCTGCCTGGCTCCTGGGGGCTAAAGGATTGGTAAACTGTTCACAGGGGGAATACTCTGGCATAGACCTGGGCTCTTAAGTTATTTCTATTAAGGAGTACAAGGTCGCACCTCTAATCTGGGCCTTAAGATCTCCTTAAATGTGCTTGAGGAAAGCTTCTCTCCGGGGCGTTTCTCTTTTCTTTTCTTTAGAGAGCTTGTTGAAAGCGAGTTTGTCCAGCATACTGCTGGCCATCCCGTTAGCTACATCATGAAGGTAAATGATTTAAGACAATTTTCTGCAATCTCAAGTCAAGTCTATAAGGAGCCCTTTAAAACATAGGGACTCAGACTCAAGTTAGTTGGGAGGTGGGGGGGAAGTGTATAATAATTAATACAGAATTACTTAGAAAACTGGCTGGAATGGATATTCCCAAACTCTTGGTCTTCCTGATCAGAAATGTCTTCTTCTCAGACTGGGAAAGCCTGAGACAGAAACTCTTGAAGGGTTTTCACAGTGTAAAGTCCCCGAGCTAGAAGACTCTTCCAGGTGGACCCCAGGGGCCCCGAGGAGGAGACACACCTCAGGGGCTGCTGGGAATGGACACCTCTCACCCCTCTCCTGCTTCACTCAACCAGAGAGGAACCATGGTAACATTCTTTATGTATATTAGTTTTCTTTTCTTAAGAGATCTCTTAAGGGATTTGAAGGTAAGTTCCCATATTAAGAGAAAGAAAAAGAGAGGAAGGTGGGAGTGAACAAATGAAGGAAGGACCAAGGGAGAAGGAAGGAAGAGAATGAAGAAAAGATGAAAGGAAAGGAGGAGGACATGGAGAAAGGGAGAGAAGGAGGGATGGAAAGTCCAAACTATATATTCACCAGAGGAGGAGACTGAGGCCCAAGAAGACCACAAGGCTCACCAGGCTTACATAGCCTCACAGAGCCACACTGGAGTGCAGGCAGAGTGCCCACTGCACACCTAAGTCAGCTTCTCTGTTTAGCCGAAGATGCCAAGACCTTTGATTTTGCTCACATGTTTTTAGGGAGCATGCAATATATTGACTTTTGCTTATCTTTTACTTAGCAATTTTCAAAATGAACTTCTATTGGACCTCTACTGCTTTCGCTTTATTTAACAGACAGATTCTTGTAGGAGAGAGCCCTAGCTAAATATTTTTATCTGGATGAAGATAAAAACAATCTTATTATGTCAAAGTTTAGGTGTGATGAAGCCCATTTGTCATATCCCCGTTGTCACCTTATAAAGCAGGCAGCACAGGAGAGGTGGCTGCGCTTGCATGGATACACCCCCACCTCCTCCACAATGTATCAGGAGATAACCTTTGTGGGTGGGAAATGAGACAGCGCTTGGGCTAAACCAACCCACATAATGACAATGTCTCATTGATACAAATGATTTCCTTTTCAAAGCCACCTTCATAGTCAACTTTTCCATTATTGCCCAGCTTTATCTTTCTGTCAGCATAAAAAATATCATCATAAGGTAAAATGTGCAGGATATCCACATAAATGCATATTGTCAGGGGGTTTCACTGCTGTAAACTTGACCTCACATTCCCCCCATTTCCGCCCTGTCCGTGCTTGCATTCGGGTGCCTGGCAACCCTGTGCATGATGCGGTAGCATGCACAGGGGGAGGCAAGAGGTGGTAGCCCAGGGGAATCCCCGGCAAAAGGGCAGATCAGCCAAGGACCATTATCAGATGAGGTAGAGGGGTGTGTGGTGACTCAGACACTGTGAAAGGCATTATTCACTTATAACCATGCTTTATCAGAATGTGTGCCCTCGAGGTGCTGTGTTTAAACAAAGTTCTGCAATCAAGTCCTGTGTTAAGTGGGTTGAAGAAGCTCGCTATTCCAATGATTCCTATAAAGCAACCTTTATCAAAGACTTCATTCATTCATTTGTTCATTCATTCAGTTGACAAACATGCATTTATTCAGGACCTTGAGCAGGGCACCGGGTTAGGCATTGGGAATATGGGAGGAAAGAAGACATTTTTTCTGTGGTGAGCTTCAGAACGTTATGCAACCATTACAAGAGAAATACAGAGATGCGAAATGGTCTTTTGCAAAAGTGGGTCTCCAGAGATAATTGCTTACAACAGACTAGAGACTAAATAGAATTAGGTTCTTTGGGCAGCTGCCCCTCCTCCCTAACCCACATCCCTGCCATCATGTCAGTTTGTTCTTCCATGGCAGAATCTCCACCTCTCCCTGCAAAAGTTTTAGTTTTGCGATGATCCACATTTCTTTTTCTTATAGCCTATTTGAAGTATGATGTGATCTGTTCAGCTTGGATCCCAAGCACATATGGGGAAATTACCCTTTGAAGAGAGAACGAGAGGTACGAGCACCTAGTTTGTGAGGAGTGGAGGGGGGAATCACTAGAGACATCTCATGAGCACATACGCCACTGCCTGTTTATCATCAGGTACTTACCAGAGTGAGGAGAAAATAGTCGGCGGAAGGTTGAAGGATCAAGCACCAAGGTTTTTCTCGCTCTTGCTGCTGCCTGTGTCTGAGCTCTCAGCAGCAGCAGATACCAACCAGCACTGAGGACTGATATGGCTCCATTCCCCAGGGAGACCAACCAGCCACTTGGGATCCATATTGCCACAAAGGAGGCACCAAAATGGCCAAGGACCTCGGGAGCCTTTATACTTTTCATACACGGCACAGTATGCCAACTTGGTGGTGCCAGAAAGGCCTCCACAAGGTCCAGCTAAGGTGTCAGGTTTGGAATAAAGTCATCATTCAAGATGCACAATATCCTTTGGACAGAAGTGGCCCCTCTTATCACGTATCTGAGTGATCTAATCACTTATCTAAGTGACCCCATTAGGGAAGTTGTCCTTTCTATTCCTTAAAAGCACAACAACCAGAAACAATCAGAAGCTGACAAAAGCAAGGTAACCAGAGGCTCAGATCCTGGGGCGGGGAATTTCACAGTTTTCCCACAGGGCAAGCAACCTAGACCAGCAACACTGCCCTCCTTGAAGATAAATATCAGTCATTCCTCAGGGCAGCATCGGGAACTGTAGCTGTCCTACCAGCTCTCCTGTTGTAAATCTCTTTTTTTTTTAATTGAGAGGAAAACCAGGTGAGTGTGAGGTGAGTCGCCACCTTGAAGAATCAGTGACAGGACAGCGTAAATTTAACCTGGATCACAAGTGGATCTGAGCAGTGTGAGAGGTAGACTGCAGCAGAGGCTGCCCCTGTGAACACTCACTGACTCTTACTGCAAGCACCTGCCACTCAGAGCTTGGTTGGGACTAAGGAGCTCACTTGGCCGCTGCACTGAGCAGACCAGAGCTGCTGTGGAACTGATGAACCTGGAAACAAGCTTCAATAAAGTGTAGCAGGGCAGCTCAAAGAACCTAGAACAGAGAAACCCAAATTTACCTAGTGCCCAGGAAAGGTCCTCTGAGCCATGAAAGATGAGTAGAAGTCAAAGAGGCGGAAGAAGGGTGTTGACAGGCACATAAGTAAAATGGAAGCCCTGGTACAGATAAGGAAACAGGAGATGGAGAGTAGCAAGAGAAACGGGCAGGGGTCATACCATGGAGGGTCTTATCTTGGAATCTCAATTACTTCCTAAGAACAACAGAAATCCATCACAGCATTTTCCACAGAAGATGACACGATCCTACTGCTGTGATGGGAGATGGCTCTGGCTACAGTATGAAGAATGGTTTTGAGGAAACAAGACTGGAGACAGGGAAAGCAGATGCCCATTGACATTTGGACATGAGTCTGGTGTTCAAATACCTGTGGCCAAGGATGCAGTAACTAAAGACCACTGTGGAGGAAATGAGAAGGAGGAGAAGGGAAGAAGAAGAAGAAGAAGAAGAAGAAGAAGAAGAAGAAGAAGAAGAAGAAGAAGAAGAAGAAGAAGAA
>PVJC01038908.1:0-16527 GCA_004026665.1 Murina feae | reverse complement strand
AAACCGTGACCTCCTGGTTCATAGGTCGACGCTCAACCACTGGGCCACGAGGACTGGGCTGGGTCCAGGTTTGGTGGTTTTCTCTGCAGCTGCATTCCAGCTCCACCTGTAACATTGGGGTCACATTCCTGTGGGAGTGGAGCGACCTGTCCACTCGCCTGCAGAAGGAACGCGCTATCCAACCGACACCTCAGGAAGGAGACCGCCATCTCCGAGAGCCCTCTCCTCCTCCATCCCCAACGCATGTGACCCCTGAAGGTTACCAGGCATCAGAGACCTGGAATTGGGCCTCGTGCACCTGTCAGGAGGGCGGGCTGTTATTGTTGCTATTAGGAACCAGCCTGGGGTCCCTGTGGCTGCTCTGGGCCTGGATTCCTTCTCCTCCACCCAATTTCTTCTTTCCAAAGCCTCCATGGGGGACTGCCGACCCTACCGGGACAGGAAATTGCTCTGATGGGTGTGCCCGAGGGGTGGGAGGGTTCATCCCTGCGTTCCTTCTCCCTCTGAGGCCTGAGGGGGAACCCCTGTGACTGAGGATTAGCAACACAGCAGGGGGACGGTGGGTGACCAGGTTGCTGGTTGGCCCTGCCCAGGCCTCCGCTGGACAGTACACTGGGGTCGGGGGGGGGGGGGTCGGGGGAGGGGCAGCGTCTCTCCCTTCCTTCCCTGGGGTCCAAACCATGTCGGGTCCTGCCCACGCTTTGCCCAGGCTGGCTCGCTTGTCCTGTGGACGTAGATCACCGTTTCCTCGTCACCCCCTGGGTCTCTCCCCGTCGAGCTGTATTTGGTCCCGCTGAGGTCAGATCCAGATCTGCAGCCCAGGCCTCTGGCTGCTGGTTGGTCATCGGGTGCCCGGGTCCCTGTGCCCGAGGGGATGGGGAGGGTGAGCCTGGCTCTGTGCAGTGGAAAACTGGGGAATCTTCCTTCTCCTGGTTTTCCTCCCTCCTTCCCTCCCTGGCCCGGGTGCCTCTGCCTTGGGGGGACCGCCTTGCCTGCGCATTTATCTCGGGGTGCCTGGGCTTCTGTGCTTCACGGGCCTGTTTTCTGACTTTGTAAACAGGTGAGTGAGTGTGACTAGCAAGTCAACACGTAAACAGGAGTTGCCACCGAAGACGGTGCCACAAAGCGGGCAGCTGAGCCCCGAGCATCCCCCGCGTCCCCAGCTCGAGGCAGACACCACACACGGCCTCCCCACTAGAAACCCTGGAACCAAACCAGAGCTGCTGTGGGACAGACAGGAGGTGCTGGGCCCTCCCGCGTACGTGCCGGGTGGCCCGGGGGACGTGACTGACGGGGCCTCATCGTCCTCATCTGAGAAATGGGGACGAGTGGCTGTGCCTGTCCCGCAGGATCGCTGTGCAGATAACCTGAGATAATGACACATGTCCAGCGTGTTGTAGACCAGGGCCTCGCGTATCACCTGCCTCCTCAAGTGGCTGTTACAGTCACAAGGCAAACAGCTAGTAAGAGGTCGAAGGGCTCTGTGACCCCGGGCGGGCGGGTCCGCTCCATTTATCAGGCTGAGGTTTCCGCATCTGTGAACAAAGGAGATGTCAAACCTACATCCTGGGGGTGGTTGTCAAGATGGTGAGAAATGATGGAAATGTATAAGCATGCTCAGTCCAGTTGCAGCGCACCGCAGCTTCTCAATAAAATCCGGTGGGCTAAGGCGTGGACGGTGTGGTTGTCTGGGTTGTAGTCCCACAGCCATGGGAGGGAGCGTGAGGGCTTGCAGCAGGGGGATGAGCTGAGCCTGCCCTGATTTTAGGAGAGCCCGCGGGCTGTTGTGTGGGAATGGGTGACCTCAAATGTGCTGAAGTGCGTGTGGTAAAGCAAGCAGGCCCCTAGGGTGTTGGGGATGCAGGGGGAAATCTTGGAGGGCTGCCTGGACTAGGAGGGCGGCCAAGTGGCCAGAATTTGGGAAGCTGTGCTCTTCCTGGAGGGACAGACGGGCCACTGGGGATAACGGACACAGTGAGGACTGAACACCGTCAGGGTGTGGGTTTCCTGTGCACCGACCCCCCCCTCGCTCTGGGCTCTCCGTGTGTCCCTCCCCTGCAGTTGGTGTGTTATCCTCTCGCGTGCCAGCACTTTATTTGCAGGGTCGACAATCCGAAGGGGCAGACGGCGTCGTGCGTTGGTGAAGGGCGGGGCTCTGGGCCAGGTAGTCTGTGCTCACATCCTGGTCCCGCCCGCTGTGGGATCTCAGCCCCGTTACTCACCCTCTCTGTGCCTCCGCTTCCCCGTGTGTCACATAGACGTGTCTGTTAGGGCCCTTTTGGCTGCAAGGAGCCAGCATCAGCTTCAATAGCCATGGAGTTGGTTCTCTCCTAGACCTGGGGGCGCCAGCCAGGTCGTGAGTGAGCGGCTCAGGGTGTCCTTCTAGCTCCCTGCTCCGCCCCCCTGCTCCAGGTCACTTTCACCCCCAGACTCAGGTGGAATCGTAGCCGCCACTTCCAGGGTCACAGCCCGATGTGACCGTCCCCAGGGGAATGGAGGGACCACCTTGTTCTAGAGCAAGGAACGCTTTCTCGGAAGACCCAGCAATCTCCCCTCTGGGCCTCCTTGGTCAGGCCCCGTGTTTATTCGTGATCCTGTAGATGCCAAGGGGGGTGGGATGGCCATGCCTGGTTTCAATTAAATACAGTGGGGCAGGTGTGGGGGGGCGGGGGGATGATGTCAAGCTGACCTCTGTGACTACCTTCCCACATCAAAGGGAGCGCCAGAGGTCCCCGTCTGGGGGCTCTGCACAGTGAGTGACACCTAGTATGTGCTCAGTGCATCTTAGCTGCGGTCATGAGGGAGCAGAAGGGAGTGAGAGGGCCAGGGGCAGGAGAGGGGGAGGGGAGAAGGCAGAAGGGGGAGGAGGAAGAGTCACCTTTTAAAGGGAACTCGGTGGCTGTGACATCCAAGCCAGCTCCTTCTACATGCGGTCTCTGTTCTGAGTTAGGTTTCCCCGACGGGACCTGGAGAGTGGAGCCAGACTTGGGTGGAAGGAGCAAGGACGGTTTGCACCCAGCGTGTGTGGTTCCCTGAGGGTAGGCCTGGGTCTCCCCAGCCTCCTCCGGCCCCAGCACCCACAAGGCTCAGCTGGGCCATGCTCAGCCTTACACAGTCCTCCCCTGAACAGTTCCCTGCCTTCCCTCCCAGCACCCCGGCAACCCAGAGCTGCACGGATTCCCTGACGCCCCAGCCCCGTTCCCTTGCCACCCAGATCAGGAGGCCTGTCCCCCACAGAGCCTCCTGACTCAGCTCTGAAGAATTTCCAGGCAAGCCTGAGAGAGCCTCTGTGCAGCCCCTGAGGTGAGCCAAGCCCGAGCTATGCGGCCCGGGGCTCATTATATCACCTGCCTGAGCCTCCGTGTTCTTATCTGTAAAATGGGGTCATAAAGCGTTGCTTTTGGGCTGTTCAGAGGCACAAATGAGCTCATGTGGGTGAAACGCTCGGCCCAGCATGCAAACATCCTGAGCTCTGATTCACTTATGTTCCTGGCGGGAAGTGCACACAGCAGAAAGGCAGCCGTTTCAACCCCAACATTCAGCGCCAGTGCGTTCACAAGGCTGCAGGACCCTCACCTCTATCTGTTTCCAAAAGGTTTTCATCGCCCCCAATGGAAGCCCCAGATCTATTGGGCAGTCACATTCTAGCTCCCACCCCCGCCCGAGACCCCGGCAACTACCAACCTGCTTCCTGGCACTGACTGTACTTGCGCTGGCTGTTCTATGTGAGGGGAGCCAGGCAGAAGGCACCCTTTCCCTCAGCCTAATTTTTCAAGATCCATCCCTGTTGCAGGGTGCGTCCGTACGTCACCCCTTTTCCCGGCTGAATGGCTTTCCGTTCTCTTCACCCACTGGTGCCACTGAGACACGTCCATGGTGCTCCCTGTGGCACAGTCTGCTCTTGCTTCTTCATGCCCCGATAGGCCACTAACATTTTCCCCATCACTGTGCTGTGTTCTGCAATATTATTATTTTTTAAAGTTTTTTTTTTTTTAAAAAATATATATCTTTTAATGATTTCAGAGAGGAAGGGGGAGGGAGTGATAGAAACATCAAGGATGAGAGAGACTCATGGATCGGCTGCCTCCCTGCGCACCCCCCACTGGGGATGGAGCCTGCAACCTGGGCCTGGGCCCTGACCGGGAATCAAACCGTGACCTCCTGATTCATAGGTTGATGCTCAACCACTGAGCCACGCCGGCTGGGCTGCAATATTGTTTTAAAAGGTTGCCTTGCATCTTGTGGTGTCCCCCAATTTGGCTCCTCCTCCACCTCTTCTATTAATAACCCCCCACCCCCCTCCTGGCACCCTACACAGGCCTCAAACCCATCTGCCACCTAAATGCCTGTGGGGGGACAGCGAGGGGAGGCACCACATACGCACACCTTGTCTCCAAATGGACCCTCTCTGTCCTGCCTCCACCAGGCCCCCCACTTCAGAGGTGGGACCCCAAAAACCCCATGGGTCTCTGTTCCCCGCTTCTGGGCGGCAGGATCTATGAGAACAGTGATTTTTTTAAAAACAACTTTTTAATTAAATTGTATTACTTTTTTACAGAGAGGAAAGGAGAGGGATGGAGAGTTAGAAACATCGATGAGAGAGGAGCATCGATCAGCTGCCTCCTGCACACCCCCTACTGGGGATGTGCCCGCAACCCAGGTACATGCCCTTGAGCGGAATCGAACCTGGGACCCTTGAGTCCGCAGGCCGACGCTCTATCCAGTAAGCCAAACCAGTCAGGGCAGAGAGCAGTGATTTTTGACCATTTTCTTCTCATGGCATACAGAAACTCATGACTGAAATTCTGCAGCATACCAAAAATATATATTTTTGCCGATCTGACCAAAAAAAAAAAAAAAAAAAGGTGTAACTTGGATTCATTCATACTGGATGGCCCATGTTTTGGTTGCTGTCATTATTTTTAAAGTTTATCCGACAACCTCAGGGGAAAGAGGCCAGCAGCCCTGACTCAGCAGGCAGGTATTGCGCGTTGCAGAAATGCTTGCAGCAGGCCGGCTGCATGTCGCTACACCAGAACCAGGTCCCCGGCCCGGCCTGCTGAGGTCACCCCCGGGCGTCGCCTTCCCTGAGTCCCAGTTTCGCTCTTAAAGATCAGCAACACTCCCTCCATCCCAACTTTATTTATTTAAAAAACAAACAAACATGTGGCCATTGCAATAGTGGTACCGTCTAGGAAACGGAGATGTGAAAGCAACCAAACATTTGAAAAGAGAAAAACCCCTGAACTTATGCCCGGTAAAGTCAGCCGCGTCTACAGAATATCGACAGGGGACTCGCCGCCGGTTGTGGCACCTGTAGGTGGTGTCTGACATGGGGCCATGCACTTCACGTAGCTGCTTTCAGGGGACCTTCAGCGCAGTCCTGTGACGTACATGTTTTCTGCATTTTCCTGGGAGGGGAGCCCAGGCCCCGAGAAAGAAGTTATATAACTTGCCCACGGTCTCCGAGGGCCGAGGAGTCAAACCCCAAACTGGTCTGTCTGCCTGCAGGGCACGCCCACCTCCCAAGCACGGTTGGAGAGCACATCCTGGTGTCAAACACGCCCGTGGAATGAACTGTAGCAATCCCTTGGCAACCTCACCTCACATCGGGTCATGAACATGCCCCGCGTCTAGGCTGCGTCCTGCAATCTCATTGCAGATGCTGGCCTCGCACCTCGTCCTGTGCGTGCCCCCGGATGCGCGTTTAACCCTCCACTGCTGTGTACCTCGGTTCTTTCTAAAGTGTGTGTTACGATGCACAACACGGCAGGAGAACAGACCAGTGCTGTTCGTGTGTGTGTGTGTGTGTGTGTGTGTGTGCGCGCGTGCGCCTACATTCTCCTCCTGGTCACCTCCTTGTGGGTAAGTTCCCAGAAGGAGAGGTTAGGAGGGAGGAGGCATGCCTTTTCTTTTCCAAATACCTGCGACATCCTTGGATCAATTACATGTCATTGGTGGACCGTGCTGGGCCGGGGACAGAGGGGACGTTGACACCTTCCCTGACTTGTCGGGCTTTGCACACCTTCGGATGAGGGTGAACAAGTCTTGTTACAGCCCGGGATTATCTGTGCTATTGTGAGGTCATGTCGGGCGGCAAGTTATTAAGGACACCTGGGTGGGACTGGGGACAGGCGGGAGGGGTCCCTGGAGGAAGGGATGGGGCGTGGCGTGGGGAGCTCCCGGGCAGCAGGGGGGCCCTTTGTCCTGCACTGGATCTTCACCCCCCCCGGCCCCCCCCCCGCCCCGGCGACCTGCGGGGAGACTGACAGCGGCACCGGAGGCTGGGAGGTATGTGGAGGCAGTGAGTCCCGCCCTGTTGCTACAAGGTGTTGGGTGCCATTTCAACACGGCGATTATCTTGCTTCAGCTGCCAAGAAACACCAGGGGATGGCGAAATGCTCGGGAGGATTTCCTCAGCGAAGTTACTCCCCAGCCGCTCGGCGTCTCGTTCCGAGAATCTGGCGAGGAAGGAGAAATGCATGTGTGGGGGGAGCCCACCTCCTGCCTCCAGCCCCCAAGGCGCCCCTCACCCATCGGGACACATTTTCCAGGCGTCACTTGTCTGACCACATGACGTGGTTCCCAGGCCACCTGTTCCCTGAGCAGACGGGAGAGGCCGTGGGGCGGGGACGGGATGGCACACGCACCCATTCAGCTGGGGCAGAACCAGTTCACACCTTAATCCAGTTGTCCAGTGAGTGGCGTGGCCCAGTTCTCTGCGAGGGCAGGGGGCACGGAGTCCGGGCGTCGGGTCTCCCCTAGGGGCTTACCGTGTGGCGCAACACACCCTGAGGCAGGGGTCAGCGTGGCGGGTGACATCCTGTTGGCTTGTCTGGGTCAGGGCTGTACCACACAGGAACTGGGTGGGGGACCGGGGTGAGGTGGGGGCCAGGAAGAAAACCCCCTTTGTCATTTCACAATTACCCCAGGTCGCCAGGCTACATCACATTCCCTCACCTGTCCCTCCCCCATCTGTCCATCCCCCCTGTCTGTCCCCCATCTGTCCATCCCCCATCTGTCCGTGTGCCCGCTTCAGTCACCGCATGGGGATCATGGAGCCATTTCTCAAGCATTAACATAACATCATTTCTCTAGGTCTCATTTATTTTATTTTTTTAAAAAATATGTTGTTATTTATTTCAGAGAGGAAGGGAGAGAGAGAGAGAGAGAAACATCAATAAGGAGAGAGAATGATGGATCAGCTGCCTCCTGCATGACCCACATTGGGGATCGGGCCAGCAAGCCGGGCATGTGCTCTGTCCGGGAATCGAACCGTGACCTCCTGGCTCATAGGTTGAGGCTCAATCACTGAGCCACGGCAGCCGGGCTCCAGGTCCCATGCAATGCGCACTGACGAGGTAGCAAGGACCCTCGGAACCACTTTGCATGCATTGCTTCATCAGCCCTCCTGCCAGCCCTGCGCGGTGGGTGCTGGTCTGGCCTCTGCATCGCGGACGGGTAAGCCTGGCTGGGAGAATGGAAGTCCCCCCTCGCGGTCCCTCCACCGCACATGGTGCGTCTGAGGTCGGCGTGCCCTCGCCGTGGAACATCTTCCCAGCGGCCGGCTGCCTCCGGCACGTACCGTGTCCTCCCTGACCCCTGGCCGTCATTCCTGGGCCTCCACGGCAGTTGACTCATCGTCCTCTTTAAAAATGACTGTTTGTCCTGCTAGAAGCGGTCGGGGATGGCGTTGGCCTCATGTCCCACGACCCGGCCTCTGGCTCGGGGCCTGGTCTGCGGTAGATGCTTACGAAACAGCGAGGGGAGAGCCAGTTATCTGCATGGGGATCTCAGGCCCCTGGACGCGGGCTCAGCACCTTCCGGAAAGCAGTGTCCGTCCAGGGCTCGTCCAGGGCCTGGGTCAGCGCGGGTGACTGGATGCCTGCGGCCCCCTGGGACAGGAGTGTGCTTGTCCTCTTGATCTCCACACCTGCCCGGGAGGGCGGTGCCTCAGGTGTGGGAGTGGCTTCTCAGGGTGAGGCTCTGGGTAGCCGGAGGCTGGTTTCCGAGGTGGAAGTCTCAGGGTCCCCCGCCCCGATTGCCCGAGATGCAGCAGGTGCCGCCCATGTGGAATGTCTCTCTATCAGATGCTGGTTGTGGCTGGGAGAACGTGGCAGAATTGGGGTGATGAGCCTGGCTTTTGCGGGGCTGGAGCTTTTTCCTCTTTATTTGGCTGAGCCCCTGGAGGCCTCTATGCATCCCTGTTGGCGCCTCTTGACCTGTCATTTCCTGGGTTCAGAAACACCGCATGCAAATATAGCGCCCACCTGTGTTAGCCTGGGCCTCGTTACATGGGGGGAGAGGGTGTCCTATTGAACCCAAGGGAAGCGGGCAGTCATCAGATGTGTCCTCCCGACCCCACCCTCCCACAGCACCAGGTCTTCCCAGCCCTTATTTATTTTTATTGATTTCAGAGAGGAAGGGAGATGAATAGAGAGGCAGAAACATCAATGATGCGAGAGAATCATTGATCGGTGGCCTCCTGCACGCCCCCGACTGGGGATGGAGCCCACATCCCGGGCCTGTGCCCTGACTGGGAGTTGAACGGTGACCTCCTGGTTCATAGGCTGATGCACAACCACTGAGCCACCCCAGCTGGGCCCTCCCGGCCTACAGAGGGTCAGGAGCTCCACACAAGCCCGCAGGTTGCCCATGAGGGGCAGTAGGCTCTTTGCTTGGGGAGTGAGCCGTCCTCACAGGAAGCGTGAGCCCTTAACCCGGGGGATACTGGAACTGGGATTTTCCCCCCAGTTCCCATGACAGCCGGAGAGTGAGATGCGAAGACGCTGCATCTAATTGGATGGGAAAATGCTACTCAGAAGCCGCAGTGGCTCCTTTGAAGGCGGGGCCGGCTAACTGGCTTCCTCGGGACAGAGGCCGGCTGATGTTTCCACCCCAGCTCTTCCGCATGAAAAAAAAGCCGAGGGCCCCCTCTTCAGCTCAGTGTGTCCGGAGAAGCATTTAAAAAAGAAAAGGAGCTGAGGATGCTGCCCACCCCCCCAAACCCCCAACCCCCTGCCTCTGCGTCTCCTCCACACAGTTGTACTGGCTCTGATGGGGGCAAGGGTCAGGATAGCAGCCACCTCTAGCGCCCCTGGTGGCTGCTCCAGGCCCCTCTTCTCTTTCCCGGGATCACACCATCAGGCCAAGCTGGTGGGTGACAGGATGTCGCCGAGGCCTCCACTGCAATGTCCTTCCCAAGGACACGGCCACTGTCGTCCACGGCCGCCCTGTCAGGCAGCGGACGCAGGGCAGCAGAGAGTGGAGGGACAGGCCGGGCGGCCAGCAGCTGGGCACTGCGGCGGGGCCAGCAGGAGGCCGGAGAGGCTTTAGCATGCAGCTCCCATCCCCGGAGCAAGCAGCTGGGTCAGCAGCTGCCTCTCCTGCTAACGTTCATTTTCTTATGGCAGTTGGGGCTGGAGAAGTTTTCTAAAAATTTTTTAAATTTAAAAAGATTTTATAGCTCACACATCAAACTCACCCTTTTAAAATGTAGAACTCGATGGTTTTTAGTACGTTTACATTACACTTGGTAATTATGAACATACTAAAAACGATCACCATGATCTAAGTTGATCACCCCTCCCCCCAAATTTTCATCTCCCCCCCCCCAAAGAAACTCCCATGCTCATGGCCATCACTTTCCATCCCCTCCTCCTCTAAGGCTCTGTCAACCACAAATCTACTTCCTGTCTGCGAGGACTTGCCTCTTCTGGATGTTTCATAGAAGTAGAATCAGTCGCTAATGTGTGACCTTTTGTGCCCGGCTTCTTTCACTTAGCGCAGTGTTCACCAGGATCATGCATGCGCTAGCCTGCATGACCTCCACATGACCTCCCCGGGAGCTAGAGGTAAAGGCAGTCGCACTAGAACCTTGCTCCACATGTAGGATGGGGTGTTCTCTATGGGACAGGGGTGGGTTCCCATATCCAGAGGTGGGGAATAGATGCTAGGGAGGAGGAGTCCGCCCTGAGGGAGCACCTCTGAGCGTTGAATGGGATAGATCCGTTATGTGCAGGAGCCCCAGCCACTGACTTTGCTGGGCCCTGAGTAAATGCCAGCTGACCTCCATCTAGGACTTTTTCTGCCTCCCTGAGGCCATAGCCTGTGCCCCTCTGACCTCGGGCACATGTGAGGGAACAGGCCCCTCCCCACGAGGCAGCCCATGGCCATCATCCCAGCCTGTGTCCCTGCACCCAACAGGACAGCTACCCGTGGCTGCGGATGAGACGCTAATCCCATTACGCGTGCATCCACGGTGGGTGGGAGCGGGCTCTGGATCGAACGCGGCCAAGGCGCCGGGAGAAGCCGTCCCCATGCTGGGCCACGAGGCTTAGCGCAGGCACAATAGGTGTGTAATTTCAGGTTTTGTTGAGCCGAAATCCAATCACATACTTGACTGGTGGATCACAGAGCCTCACGGGCTAAAAGAATGAGATAATTCCGCCTCACACAAGCCCTGGGACTTGGCTTGGACTTCATGGCAGATGTGTGACCAGCCTTATACCGTTTCATTCTCCCTCCTCCCCCCCTTTTTTTGTTTCAATGTATTTCCACCTCCTCCCTCCTGTGCCCTCCTCTGTCCCACCCAGAGGTGCCAGGGGACTCAGTCAAGTCCTAGAGCCGGAAAACAAAGGCAGAGAAGGAGCAGGAAGCTGTTTGAACGGTGTCCATCAGGTGGGCCACACTCACACGCGTCGAGTTTACTGAACCGAGTGACTCCGGGCAGCCAGAGCCAGCTCCCAAGATGCTCTTGTTCCTCTTCCCGGTTGTCTTGGTTCTGCTCGCGGAATGGCTTAGCGTGAGCCAGGGCAGCCAGGGCAGGAGAGACGCATGCCCATGAGCCGTTTCCTTCGTTCATGGAACTTCCTTTTTAAACTCCTCACCCGAGGATATTTTCCCATCGATTTTTAGAGAGCGTGGAAGAGAGAGGGACAGACAGAGAGAAATATCTACCCATGTGAGAGAGACACATTGATGGGTTGCCTCCTGCACGGGCCCCGAACAGGGCCCAGGCTGGGGAGGAGCCTGCAGCTGAAGTACATGCCCTTGACTGGAACGGAACCTGGGACCCTTCTGTCCGCAGATCGACACTCTAGCCACTGGGCCAAACCAGTGAGAGCCATTCAATGCTTTCTTTTAAGTGGGGGGGGGGGGGGGAGGCGGTCTAGTGAGCAAAGCTCCATTTTGGGGCATGGAAGGGTTATAAAAAGAAATATAGGACAGAGTGTTTGACTCTTGTTAAATGATATCAGAGCTGTTTCCATAATTAGAAATAACAGTATAAATAAGTTCACTCAACTTAAACCTATTCACCCCACAGACATTTTATTGAATGGCTGACTGCACTCTAATAGCACTGGGCAACGCTCAGGTGAATAAAGGCATTCCAGAGGTAGGCAACCAGCCGTCTGCCCCTCCCTCAAATTTATAAGGTGCCATGCGGGAGAATGCAATGGAAGGTGGTCCTCAGGGAGGACTTCTCTGAGACCTGAAAGATGAAGTCGCTGATTCCAAGATCTGGGAGGAGAGCTTGGAGTCCATGGCCAGGCCCCCTGATGGGAGACAGCTCAGGGAGCCCCCCGTCCCCGCTCCCCCCATTTCAGAAGGTCATTCATCCTCTGAGTCTCTGACTGTGCCAATTCGGTGACATCCCTCTGAGGCCCCACTGGGATGACAGTGTGTCCCTTTGGAAGGTGACAAGCAGAATGTAACTCGAAGATGACGAGATTCCTATTCCTTCATCAGATGGGCATGTGGGGTGTCTGGGTGCAGGGAGTGCTGTCCCCAGAAACGGAAGTGGCCTGGGATGGTCTGCAGAACGGATTCCCATGACATTTCTTTTCTTCCACATAGGTCTGCTCTTAGCTGGGATTTTTCTGATAAACATTTTCTATGGGTGGAGAGCCGAACTGAGCTTTCCAATGAGAATCCTGACCCAGTCGCCTCCGGGAGTAATTTGAGGTGAACTTGACCCTCATCACTCTGACTCCAGCCCACAGGGTGTGGATTTTGTCATTAGTATTAATGTAACACAAACTAAGTGCCCGTTATCACATCATCTAATTTCATCTTGGCCAGGACCATATCTTTAAGGCAAGGAATCCAAGGCTCTTAGAGGTTAGGGGACCTACTCTAGGTTACACAATTAATACAGTTCTATAAGCACACTGAACTCGCCTCGTTTTATATTCCGTTTTCCTCTGTGCAAATATCTGCAGCCTTTGCAGGTCTTATTCTGACGGTGGTTTGCTCCCTTGTACTTTATTTATTGATTGATTTCAGAGAGGAAGGAAGAGGGAGGGAGAGATAGAAACACCAAGGATGGGAGAGAATCGTTTATCGGCTGCCTCCTACACGCCCCACCCTGGGAATTAAGCCCGCAACCCGGGCTTGTGCCTTTAGCCAGGAATCAAACCATCGTGACCTCCTGGTTCACAGGTTGACGCTCAGCCACTGGGTCACCGGCTGAGCCACTGGTGCTTTTTTTGAGTCGTGCTCATGAAGTCGTGTTCCTGGGCCCTTTATTGCCAGGAATGCTTTGAGGCCTAGTTCGTTAGGCGTTACTTTAGGGAAAAAAAATTGCATTTGCTTCCGCCAGGCCTTCTGATTAGTTACCGACATGGGACGGCGTCAAATGAACTCGAGGGCTTAGGGTTCTTGGTGCCACAGGTTTAGATATCGTGACTGGAAGCTGACTCAGCGCCCGAGGTAGGTGTACGCCTGGGAGCTCACAGGGGAGCCGGGCAAAGCCCCGCAGGCTCTCCTCTCGGGGTGGTGGGGCGTTGCCCTCATTGTGGTTTTTGGTTACAACGATATGGAGATAGGGATGGTACTCTTTATCCTTACTCACTCACGGGGCGGGGGGGGGGTCACCTTTTTGGGATTCCCCAGTGTCAGCAGCTACCTCGCTTAGGTTCTCAGCCTTTTGTTCCCTTCTCCACACATCAGAGACCCTTTCAAACCAGACTTTGGTCCACCAGGTGTTAGCAGCTGCTCTGCGGGCAAACACTGGCTCCGGCCCCCTTGGTGTCTGCTTTCTGAGCCTTCTCGTGGTTTCTGGCCTCCAAGGATTTCATTTGCGTTGACCGCCAGCTCGCTCGTGCATTTACAAAACAAAGTTCCTCCTAGAAAGTATTTCATTCAACGCTCCTTTGTTGTATATGTATTAGATAGTGGGCTGCCCCTCCTCTTAAGCATCTATTCCAGCCATAACGCTGGATCAGGTAAGCAAACACTTTATGTGCAGTATCTCACTTATTCCTGGAAACAACCGCTTGAGATTCGTAACCAGGAACGCCCCCATTTTACAGGCGAGGAAACTGAGATTCGGAGGGGATAAAGAACACTCACCCCATGTTAGCCCAGCTGGTGCGAGGCAGAGGTAGGATTTGAACCCAGGTCTGTGTGACTCCAGTGCCCAGGTCTGTAACGGCCACACTTGCTGATGTCAGCACCCAGTGTGACTTCGGGGCCACTCCGGGTCTCTGGGCCAGCCAAGCCATCCCATCATCGAGAGGAACCGGTCCGTTTCCAAGGGTGCTGCCCGCAGCGCCACGGGACTGCCAAGCTTTGGCTTCAGCGACCAGGCTGGACATCGAGCTAGACAGTCTTCTTGGCTTCTGCAGGGCGTGGGGGAGGCCATCCAGATAAGTGGCATTTGCTGAATTGAGCATCTTCAGGTCTCATAAACGTGTCCGTTCAGATGTAGGAAACGTCCCCGGGGAAGAAAAGGTGGCTCGGGGACCACCCTGAGCTGCTAGGCTGTTACAGAGGGAGGCTGTGGGAGGGACGCTGCGTACTAGGTTTCCAGAGTCATTCAGGGCACATTTGGCTGGTGGCCGCCCCTCCTCTGAGCGGTCTATGTCTCTCTCTGTTTTCCTCTCCCAGCCCCACTCCCCAGCCTCCTCTGATTCCCGAGGCCTCAGGGTGCAGCCCTCCAGGCGCTGGGTCCTCTGAGCCCGCGGCTGCCTCTTCCTCCAAAGCAGGGCCATAGAAGGCCTTCGAAATCCTTTGGTCTGGCCCTGCCAGGGCACTAGGGGTGAGTGAATGAAATGTTTGACCGAAGATAGCAGGCCAGCTTTTAAGGTGATAATTTTGTAAGGCCCCCGAATGATGTCCTCAATACCCACGTGGCCCTTGGCAGAAAAAAGGTCCCCCCACCCCTGATCTAACGGGAGGGCGTGTTCATGTAAGTCAGAAAAGCGGTTCTCAGAGCTGGACGCAGAAACGAACTCCCGCAGAGCGGGGGCCGGGGGTCGAGCACTTGTTTCCCCGTCACCGGCAGGAGCTATTTCGCGTTGATGTATTTTCTCTGTCTTTGCCCTTAGCGTTTGCTTCCATTGTGCATCATTCTTCATCGCACCTGTGTTTGGAGACTCACACAGCCGGGGCCGTGTAGCCTGGTGGGTCAGCATGGGCTCTGGGGTCAGCCGCAATGGGGCTCACCTCCCAGCTTTACTACTTCCTTGCCTGTGCCACCCTGTGGCTCTCAGAGTCTCAGTTTCCCCATCTGCAGGATGGGGCTGCGAGCGCCACTCTCAGAGAGCCGGGTGCAGGGCAGCAGACCCTGGGAGGTCAGCAGCCAGTGGGACCACGCTGTGGCATCTACGGTCTCTCTGAGGGGGCCAGGCAGGACTGAGCCCAGTGGCCTGCACTGGGCCTCTATGACTTTCCTCTCTTTCTCACCTCACATCCCCACCCCCTCTCAGAGCCTCCTGAGATCCCTTCCCAATAACACAGGCACCCGCTCCTGCTCTGCTGGGTTTGCATGTTGCACATGGCCTTGAGGAGGCGCCACACTCTGTGCTGAGACGTCTTTTTGTTGCTTGGGGATCAAGGGATCTGAGCTTTTTGGGGTCTAAAGCATGTGGCCGTGAGAGCACCCCACACATTGTTTGGAAACAGCAAACCCTTTGTCTGGTGACCTCATCCTGCGTGCCACGAGGCAGCCGCCAGCTGGATGGCACTGCGTTCTTGACCCGTGCATCTTGCTCTGTGGAATGGCAAAGGCTTTTAACATTTTTTCCACCGAAAACATTAAAACCTGCAGCCAGCTTGTCGGTGGCCCCAGATGGCGGGCAATTGGAAGCATGAGGGGCCGGGGGGGGGGGAAGCCCCATGCTTCCATCAACACAAATATCTCCATTGGGCAGCAGCTCTGTGACCCGCCTTAGAAATGGCTGCAGGGGCTGTAGGCTCAGCGAGTTTGGGGTCAGGACCGTGGCCACTGGCCTGTGGCTGGGCGGCAGGAGTCCGTTCTGCATAACTGGGGCTTGGGACAGTGGCCTTGTCCTTTTCTCTGTCATGGCCCACCAGCTACTTTTATGCCAGCAGAACCTCGAGAAGTGGATAGTTTTTCCTACTCCCATTTTACAGATGAGGAAACTGAAGCTCAGAGTGGGAAGCTGACTTGCCCCAGTAGGGGGGAGTAGAGAGCCCCATGTGAAGCCCCATGGCTGTGAGCCAGGGAAGGAGACTGGAGCTTGGGGTGGAGCTCGCAGGACATTGGTGTAAACACAGGGCTTGAGTGTCGACCTATGGACCAGGAGGCCACGGGTCGATTCCCGGGAGGGGCACATGCCCAGGTTGCAGGCACGATCCCCAGGGTGGGGCGTGCAAGAGGCAGCCGGTCAATGACTCTCTCTCACCACTGAAGACATACTATAAAACAAGAAAAGGGCTTCCTGGTGGAAATACCCTCCTTCCAGGTCCTTCGAGGGGCAGTGGGGTGTCAGGAGCCCAGGCAGCGGCTGGATGGGCTCCTCAGGGAACAGTGAGGCGGGGAAGCCAACACAGGGGGGCGTCGTGCCCCTTTTCAGAGGGGGCACTTGCTTCCAACTGGGAGAGGAGAAGGAGACATGGCCCTGAAGAGGCCTCCCAGCCTCAGAAACCTGTCCCCAGCTGCTGAGGCTGTGCGGCGAGCCTGGGATTCCTACACTCCGGCCAGCTGGAGGGAGAGGGTATGGAGGGAAAGGGCAGGCCATGTCTAACAGGCACCAGGGCACCCCTGCCTCCCCTGCGCAGGGGTCACGAGAGGGTTTGTGGAGCCAGAGAGAATCACCTGAGACCATTCCACTTGAACCTGAATCCCGCGGGGCGGGTCTTGACAATGGAATCTTCAAAGTGAGTGGAGACAGCACAGAAATAGGAAATTCATCAGTGGTGGGTCTTTATTGTTGATTTTTTATCATCATCATCATCATATCATCATATCATCATGGTGCTGACATTCCTCGGGCATTTACTATGTGCAGGGTGCTACTCCAGTGTTTAGCTGATACCAACTCATTTAAAAAAAATTTACTGCATTTATTGGGGGTGACATTAATTGATAAAATTAGACAGGTTTCCGGTGCACGATTCTATAATACACATCTGCATATTGCAGTTGTTCACCACCCAAAGTCAAGTCTCCTTCCATCACCATTTGCCCCCCTTTATTCTCTTCTACTCCCCCCACCCCCTTCTTCTCTGGTAATTGCCACATTATGTCTGTTTCTATGAGCTCTTTTCATTTTTCCT
>PVJC01038907.1:0-16547 GCA_004026665.1 Murina feae | reverse complement strand
GCTTTTTGGAATATGTGTAAATTGTATTTTGAGGGAAAAGCTAGGATTACTTAAATGAATGATAAATAAAAAAGGGCTTTGGAAGATAATTTAAGCACAAACATATATAATAACCAACTTTAAAAATTCACCAGGAAACAAAAAACATCAAACATATACCATGTTACTAAATGCTAAAAAGTAATTGGTACAATGTCAAACATCTTCATTTTCAATTCAATTCCAATTAAAATGACAAGAGTTTATGAGGAACTTGAAAATCTGATTCTATACTTTATGTATAAATTAAAATATTAAAAAATAGGCAATATAATCAAAGAGAACAATGGGGTGCTGCTGAGTGGTATTACTGGCATAGGGACAGGAAAATAAAGGGTAAATAGAACATAATGAGGAGGCCAAACTTACATAGAGATTTAATATATATATATAAAAAGGTACAATTATTCATAAGTGAAGAAATTATCAATAAATTCTGCTGATACAATTAACTCTTCATATTGAAAATAAATTTAATTGGTAAAGCAGGGGATTTCCCAGGGGTGAGGACGGCGGAGCCCCTAGCGTAGGACGCTTGCATGCACGACTCCGGAGACCAGGTTCTGGGACGCAGGTCTAACTTTATTGAGGAAAAGCAACCCTATTTATAGTGGAGGTGGCCAATCATGGAACACCATCTTGGGGGAGCCAATGAAAGGTCAGGGTACTGTGTAGGCGGCTCTGGGAAGGGTTCAGGTGGGCGTTGCCATCTCCCTGGTGTGCCAGAAAGATCTGAAATGCTGGAGTAAGCTCACAGCATGCATCAGCCTCTGCACCAAGACAAAACCACCTGTGCTCTACCTACAATTGGTGCCTTACTTCACATAGACAAAAAAATCAATTCCAGTTTATTTAACCCTTAAATGAGTAAAGTATGTGTCGGAACTTTTAAAAATCATGCAAGAATATTTTATGACATTTTGATTTAGATAGAACTTTGTCAAAGTAAACAAATTATTCAAGGCACAAAACAAAATACTGATAAATGCTACCATATTAAATTTTAACATTCTATACTAGTATTAGTAATCGATAGCTGAATGAAAACCACCTCAATACTTAGTGACTTCAAACAATTATTGATTCTTAATCAGAAGTCTATGGGCCAACTAGGAAGTTTAGCTGACCTGGCCATGCTCACTTGGTCTGAGGTTAGCTGATTAATATATCTGGGGCAGACTGATGGATCAGTGGGGAATTGGCTGACTTTGGTGGGCGATGATAATGACTGGGCTTCCTCCAGCAGGTGGGCATGGATGGACACATATCTCAATGGCAGTGTTCTGACAGAGAACAGATAAGCCTTCTGAGGTCTAGACTCAGCACCAGCACAATGTTGCCTCCGCCATGTTATTTAGACTCAGCACCAGCACAATGTTGCCTCCGCCATGTTATTAGACTCAGCACCAGCACAATGTTGCCTCCGCCATGTTATTTAGACTCAGCACCAGCACAATGTTGCCTCCGCCATGTTATTAGACTCAGTACCAGCACAATGTTGCCTCCACCATGTTATTTAGACTCAGTACCAGCACAATGTTGCCTCCGCCATGTTATTTAGGCCAAAACAAGCCGAAGCCTAACTAATCAGAAACAAGAGGTACAGAAATGCTCTGTTGAAAGCTCAGAAATGTTACTGTAGAAAAAGTAAAAAGATAAGCCACAGAGAAAATATATTTATAATCTAACAAGGAAATTGTGATAAAGCTATGGGATTTCAGACTGTGGGTTTTGGCAGAAACAATTAAATAGAAGAGAGAGCCTGAAGCTTACCCATGCTCATATGGACTTCTAACATAGGACAGAAGATATTTCAGATCACTGTATAAGGGGAGCCACTTTCAATAAAGTGAGGCTTAAAGTGTGTGGGCATAGATACAGAAAAGAAAATTTTTAAATGTATATTACTTCTTACCAAACACAAAAATCAATATAAAAATACCTCCAGCCAGGGTACAGTGGAAAAAATATAGTTTTTTGTAATAGCTCAGTGGCAAATTTTATGCAGAAGAAAAAAGGAAAGAGACAAAAGGAAATATACACAGCAATAATAGTCATCCGTTTTAGATAATTCAAATAGATTAAAATATATAAAATATATAGAGAACCTACACAACATAATCAATAAGGTAAATGTAGTAAAGATGAGCATATATCCACATAGTATTTATTTTATACCGTACTGTGATGTTAGAGAAAGTACCTTTTTTTCCAAGAGCATATAGAACATTTACCAAATGCCAAAGAGATACCATATTTTCTGGCTTATAAGATGACTTTTTAACCCAGAAAAATATTCTCAAAAGCTGGGGGTTGTCTTATACACCCAGTCGTCTTATACACCAGAAAATACAGTATATTGGGCCAGAAAGATAAAGACAATTAATTTTTATAGTAGAAATAATGACATTCAGTATTTTCTAAACACATTTCAATAAACCATTAAACAATTAAGAACTTTGTGGAATAATATTTCTTGGAATATTAGATACATAAACTATTACCTGTATTTTATTTTTATTTTACAGAGAGGAAGGGACACAAGGAGTGAGGGAGAGGAAGAGAAAGAGGGGGAGAGAGAGAGAGAGAGAGAGAGAGAGAGAGAGAGAGAGAGAGAGAGATCAAGCAGCTGCCCCAAGCTGTGATTTAACCTGCAACCTAAGTATGTGCCCTGACTGGAAATTTAACCTGCCACCTTTGGGTGTACTAACAATAGTCCAATACACTGAGCAATATGGGCCTGAGCTCACTGACTTCTCATTAAACACAGTTTTGGATCCAAAAAAAAAAATATAAGAGAATTTTTAACTATATTTTAATAAAAATTAATTTAAAAAAAGTTAATTGTGGATGTCATAGAATATTAAGGATAAGGATATTCACTCAAGAAGATTTTTAGGTGATGGCTTAGGAAGTAATTAAGACAAAATTCATGGCACTAAATATTTAAATCTGTGAATGGGAAAATGAATAAATTAAAACAAAAAGCTTGAAAATCAATATAAAGAGAAGGGTGAAAAAATGAAGAAAACATTTCATAAAAATGAAACAATTAGATAATAGCTAGGAAATATATATTTATCAAAAAGCTTATTATTTGTAAAAAGAAATAAAAACCATCAAACCACTAGGTAATCTAATTTTTAAAAGAAATAGATTAATAGGTTTGTGCATGTATCCTCTATAATAAAAGTCTAATATGCAAATTGATTGAACGGGGAAACACTGGTAGAAGGACGGGTCATTATGACATGCACTGACCGCCAGGGTGCAGATGTTCAATTCAGGAGCTGTCCCTGGTGGTCAGTGTGCTTCCACAGGGGGAGCACCGCTCAGCTAGAAGCCAGGCTCTTGGCTAGCGAGCATGGTGGTAGTGGTGGGAGCCTCTCCCTCATCCGCGACAGCACTAAGGATGTCCAACTGACGGCTTAGGCCCACTCCCCATGGGGAGAGCCTAAGTCGTCAGTTGGACATCCCCGATGGCTCCCAGACTGCAAGAGGGCACAGGTCGGGTTGAGGGACCCCCCCCCAAGTGCGTGAAATTCATGCAGCGGGCCTCTAGTGCATTAATATTTGAGAATACTAGTAATAACCCAAAAATACAAGAGTTAAAAACATTGGCTATGCTAATTCTCGAGTCTTAATCAATCAACTTTTCAATTTTATAAACAAAGACAAGGATGACAAATAGAAGATAATTACAGGCATTTTAAGATAACTTATCAGGCAAGGTAATTTATAAGAATAAGGTAATAAATTAATTGAACAAGAAAGATAATTAGAAGAGAATAATTATTTAAATTGAAAAAGAGAAAATAATGAGACTATGATCATATCTGACACCGTTTTAGACTGTTTACACATTACATGCTATTTTAGTGATGGTTACTTATATTTGTAAAACCAGCCACAATTTACATAACACTTACACATACATTTTCTCTCCTGAACAATGGTATCATATTTGTTTTTCCAAAATAGTATAAGAAGATGTGGAACTATCAAATTTATTCTACACAGCAAACATGACCCTGATAATACTAAAATCTAATTTAAAAAACAGAAAATAAAACTATAGGCCCGTCTTATTTATGAATATATAGAGGTATGAAAGTATTAGCACAGAATTCAGCAATATATTAAAGGTAAATATACAATATAATTTAGTGCTTAGCTCAGAAATATAGGGATAGTTCAAAATAAGTCTGTTAATGTCAATATAATGCAAGAGGAAAGCAGCAGCGTGCAGTGGAGTGTGTACTGGCTATGAAACCAGGTTGTTTGGATTTGTATCCTCACTCACTTTGCCACATTGTTCAAAATTCACCTTTCCTCTCCTATTTGCTATGGTCCTTATTGTAGGATGTTTACCCTTTTGACCCTCTGACATCGAGGTTGGTTAGGTGGCTTCTTTTTCCAGTGGAATGCAAGTGCCCGTTATGAGCTGAGGCTTTCATAGGCATGACAGGTTGGCCCCATCCCTCCTGAGAACAGCCCTCCACCATGACAGCATGCTCTTGCCTGAGACTCAAAATCAGAAACATGTGAAGCTGATCTGAACCAAGTCTGAAACTTGGAGTCCAGCTGGCTCAGTTTATTGCAGTGCAAATCTGATGACTTGCAGCCAACAGCAAAGCCATGACCGTGAAATCATTGTTGAGCCATTGATGTATTTGTGTTATACTACATCATACACAACCAACTAGCTAATACACTAGCCCTGTGAGTTGGGAAAGTTATTTAGTATTTACAGTTTAGTTTCCTCTTTTTTTAAAAGATAAAATATAGTACCCATATCACAAATTATAATAAGGATTAAATTATTTAGTACATAGAAAAAAGTGTACTGTAGAGCAAAATATATTCAATAAATATCAAAATTATTAGAAACTGTGGTGGAATTTAATTTGATGCTAAAAAATAGGATGACGTTTTTAATAGCATTTAAAGAGTAGAAATATAATATTCCTTCTTTAACATGTTGAAGAATACCTTTTTCAAGTAAATAGCCATTTTTATGAAATTATGCCTCATGTAAAATAGATTATAGAATATATAATTCAAGCTAGTGTTTAATTCCCAGAAAAACTACTGTCTCTCTTGGTGACATTATATGCTTTTTCTTTAAATAAAAATAAGATATATAACCTACATTTTTCCTATTTTTATCTTGGTTATTAGAAATCTCAAAACCAAATATACCATTCACATAAAATAATCAAAACAGCTTGACATATATCACACTTATTTTTCCTCATACTGGTAATTTATTTTTATGCTGTAACTGTTTTATTAAATTCCAAATGTTTTTAGAAGTGCCATATATATAATTCTTAGGGGATATTTTAAAGCTTCATTCCGTAAAAATGGCAGAAAATCCATAGTAGTTGAAAAAGGTATTAGACATCAGTAGATTCTATTCTGGGCTCCATAAATATATTATCATGCATTCTGTGACATGCTGTTTAACTTTTCTGGGCCTCTTTCTCTACTTTAAAATTGATAATAATTGTTCTAGGACACCCAAATTATTGAAGAGATTAAATTTTGTCATAATCCTGAAAATACTTTGAGAAACATGAATTTCAACAAAAATATAAGTATTAATTATCTTAAATTGAGACCAAAGATTATTAATGTTTAAATTTCTATTTCCCTACAGATGTCACTATTTCTGATATAGCTCCAGAATTCTGCTTCCCAAAGAGACAACAATTTGTTTAATAATAGAGTCAGCAAACAAATTTTAATTATCATCTTTGCTCAAGGTGATGTAAAACTTTCATAGGTCCCCAACAATACAAAATAAACTGTAGTAATACTCTATGTTCAACAGCTAAGATTTATTTGGGTGAATAAATGTAAACATTGTAAATTCCAGAATACTTGATGGGTCAAGGTCAAATGTATGTATTTTTGTAGATTTTGCTTTAAAGGCAGATGTAAAATCTATATACAGTAGTAATAATGGAGCTATTTCTAATCACTTGTACCATTGATCAGTAAATATAAATTGATGTTTAAAGTGTAGAATACAGAGTGAGGCAAAAGCAGAGTTATAGTTGTTCATATGGAACATAATATAATTATTAATAAATAATAATACAAGAATAAACTGTGTTTCACATACACTGTATATGTAGAATCAAATGTACAATTCTGAAATCTATAACAATGAAATACTAAGTGGATGACCTAAGTTGAGCCACACAAAATATTCCCATTTTCATGACTCTTAAAAAGTTCTAGATAGCAGAATTTATAAACTCAATGTCAACAGGGACCAAAAGTAAAATAAATGAGTGAAATCAACAAAGTGGGAACCTTGCAAACAGGAGAGTGTGTGCCTTTAAAACAAAGTGAGTCGCAGCTCTTCATTCTAATTGTTGAGAACAAATATAAATCTAACATTTTAGATTAGTCAGTCTTTCAAGAAGAGACAAAAATTGTGATTTCTATATTAACCCTCTTGACTATAAAATGTTGACAACAAAGCTAATTATTTTCAAATCACTAAGAAGCCCAAGCAAATCAGTTAGAGCCCCAGAATATTCAAATTCTATCCTACATCACAGCAGGATGTTATGTTTTGACCTCTTGTTCCCTTCTCTGAACCATCTCTATTCTTCCATCAACATGACCTGGCTGCACATTACCCATCCCTCCTCACAAAATCCTCACATTTAGTTGTTTTTCCATCTGGTTATCCAGCCCTTGATCAAGTGTCTTTGCTCATGGTGTACACCGGAATATATGTAGCTATTAGTTTTGCTTTTTTGTTAACAACACTTTCTGGAAGTTTAATGAGAAGCTTTGAGATGAGGGACTAGTGAAGGGTGAGGAAGATATTTCATTCCCTAACCTATGAGAGAATGAGAAAGAGCTATTGGCTGTGCTCACTCATTGATTAAGTCCCATTTGTTACAGGCCTACCATGTGTTGGCAATGTGTTAGATATTGGGATTAGATAAGTGATTGAAGAGCATGAACTCTCCTTTCAGGGATTATTTTCATCTAGCAGAAGGAATAGTTAATAAACAGATACTTGTATAAATATCAAATTCCTTAAAATTCTAAAAGCCACATAGGTGAACTATAGTGTTCTCGGAGAATATCTAATAGAGTACTAACAGATCAGGGAAGCAGGGAAGCTAACCTTTACACTTGAACCTCCAGAATGAATAGGAATTAGCAAGGCAAGAGAGAATAAAACATCCAGGCAGAGAGCACATAGCATGAGTATATTGTTTATATTTTGCCCCAATTTTTCAATCTCTCTCTCTCTCTCTCTCTCTCTCTCTCTCTCTCTCTCTCTCTCTCTCTCTCTCTCTCTCTCTCCTTCTCTTACACACACACACACACACACACACACACACACACACACACACACACAATTTTTGAAACTTTTGAAAGTCAGTTGGAGAAATCATAGTTGCTATGATGCGTACTGACCACTAGGGCAGACACTCAACACAGGATCTGCCCCTGGTGGTCAGTGAGCTCCCACAGCAGGAGCACCGCTCAGCAGACCAAAAGGTGCCAGGTGCAGGGCTCACAGATGGCAAGTGCCACTGTGTCAGGGCAAGCCTTTCCCAATAGGGACGGACTGGGTGCAAGCGGGATGAGCGGGAGCAGCAGGCAGGGGTGACAGGTAGAATTGGACTGCCGGTTTCGACCTGATTCCTGCTGGCCTGTGGGAATTGGGCCAAAATCAGCAGTTTGGCATCTCCTAAGGGCTCCCATATTGCGAGAGGCTGCAGGCCAGGCTGAGGGAGCCCACAGTACACGAATCCATGTGCCTGGCTTCTAGTTTAACTATAAAATAGTTCCACTTGTTATTTGTTTGTGAAGAAACAGAGGAAATACATATTTCATTAGCAGTTAGAATGTAGTTCTGTTAGAAACTTCTAATTCATAATGGACTAAAATTTCAGTTTCTTTCATGTGGAAAGAGAATATTACCTTCTAAATAGTTTCTGAACTTCATAAGTTGCAACATCTAACTCAATAATCTAGCATTATATTTCAGCCCACAATTAAGTTTTTAGTTAAAAAACCTCTCTCTGCTTTGTGGACGATTTGAAAGCCACACCAACGTATCTCTCCAATTTAAATGAGAAATAGGACGAAATATAGGGTAAATACCCCCATGGCAACTGTCTTTTAGGGCCTGGATTTGACCTAGACAGGTAGAAGTTCTTTGGGTTTTGTAAAATAGTGATGACTGAAGTGAGACTTATGATAAGAACTAAATTCTGGAAGAGAAGAATGTTCATGACACCTGCTGTCAGTAAAACCTTTGTTCACCAAAGTAAGTACTGTGCTTCATGAAAATTCCTTTTCTGCCAAGGAAACTTAATTCACCTCAAATATGCATTTGAAAATGATTTTTCCTGCCAGACTTAGGCCTGAGAAAATGTGTCATAAAATAGGCTAGTAGAGATTTCTGTCCCTTAACCATGTCCAGTTAGAGTTGTGTTAGCTAATATTTTCAAAATGTTATAAAATATGCTTGAGACATATCTGTATATTAATCCATTGTTCAGCCTGATAGCAATGTTCTAATATATCAAGCATTAACTTTTCCTTTAATATGATTATATGCTTATTTTCTTACATTATCTACCACTAGTACCATGATGTAGGAATAGTCTATATCATTTCCCAAATGTACAGCTGCAAACCCTGTCCTTTGAACAAAGCCATACTACAAGCAATGAACAGGACCAGTTCAATCGTTATACTATCATTTAACCACACCTACCTATTTCCAGATTCAAAGATTCAAATAACAACAGTTATTTGAAGGAAATAGTTCTGAAAGGTTCATAGACCAAAGTCTGTTATAATTTATGGATATAATTTCCTTGGAGAGATTGATTTCGACAAGAAGAGAAAAGAAATCTTGGAAGAAAGGTGCAAAAACAGAGATAATGACAATAGCACACATAGATAGCTCTTATGTATGACAGGTCCAGTTCAAGCCATTCTTAAGCATATTATCTTATTCTTTAGTTTCATATTTTGCTTAATATATGTAGCTTAAACGTATAAATATTGGTTTAGGTTTGAATACATTATGTTAACATGTAGTTCTAGAAGTAGATGTATTTCTACACAATTAAAGTTATATGAATTATACTTCCATTCCACTTCTTTCATTAAGTCATGGGTTTTTTTAATGGTTATTTTTCTTCAAATAGCAAGTTATTTTTTTTAGAAAATGTCCTAATCCACTTTTAGACCTTCACAAGTATTTAAGTGAAGAAAACTACTTTTTTATTAACTCAGTAGTAAAAAGACTTGAAATGGATCAAATTAAAGGACCACCTGATGTCAAGCAGATTTCAAACATTTGTTTAAATATCCATCATGATATTAAGCAATCTAATTATACACACAAATGATGGAGAAAAATCTCTCTTTGTAAATGAGTTTTAAAACACAAAATAATTTTAAAAGGAAATAAGTATGAAACTTAATCACTTAATTTATGATTGAGACCAACTTTGTAGTAAAAATATTTTAAAGACATTTACATTAATTATTGGCATATCATCATAAAGACATTTACTAATAACCTCTGTTACCTAATTTCCATATGCAAAGGTTTATACCAGTGATTCTCATACCCGGATTCAGCTTAGAATTGCCTACAGGGGTTTTTCTAAATTTCCATTCCTAAGACCTACACAAGTCCAATGTATAGAGTGCCTCTGGGGATGGTATCTAAGCAAAGACATCTGTGCTATCACCCCAGGTGGTTCTAGGGTTTGGGAACCACTAGTCTACCAAAAGCAAACTACCATCTGAGGCAGAAATAAACTGTTAGGGTGCAAGAATGCTGGTCTATCTTGTAAAGCAATTCCTCCAAATAAAAATTGGATCATTTTCCCTAAAAGAGCAATTACTTCCTAGAGTACAATATGGAACCAAATATTTTCCTAACCTTTCCTTTAATCCCCTTTCAACAACACTTTGCATGAAAAGAGTGTTTAAGAGAAAGAGGAAAAGAAAGTGCCAAAACAGTTGGGTGTTTCATTTATACATTATTTAGATGAGATTATAAATAAAACCCCTATTAGGCTAACATAATGAACACCTTTCATTGAGTTGCCTCATTTGGTGAACTTTGAAAGGTGAAAAACAGTCCTTCCTTTCCCCACCTATCTCACTTGTGGCCTTGAAATAATTGTCTTTTGAGTCAGTAGTAGATCAGATAATAAAAGTTAGAAAAATTTAAAAGTATTAAAATTAAAGAATGAAATAATAAAAAGTAATAACTAGGAGAGAAAAGAGAAAGGCCACAGGCAAACTCCTCCTATCTTAGAGTGAACAAAATAGCCCTGGATTAGCAGCCAAAAAACATGAGTCTTACCTGCCTACCATCTCTTTGCTTGGGCAAATGACAAATTATATAAATTTATTTACAACAGAAATTTATTTCTTGCTCACAATAGCCATGAGCAGCAGATCCATCAACAGAGCAATCCTCCTCCATGTATATCATCAAGACCCTGCTGGGCAGAGTCTCTGCCACCTTCTACAAGTGACCCTTAAAGGTGCCCTCAGATAGCTGTTGGTTCAGCTTGCAGGGGAAAAGAGACACAGAGCATGGTTTTGAGTATCTCTTGTGTTAGGCCTGAGAGTGTTGTCCATCACTTCCACTTACATTTTTCTGCCTAAAAAAATTAGTCAGTTGATCACATGTGTAAAAAGAAGCATGGAGAAGTTAGTGTAACTTTGAGCCCAGAAAGAAGAGGAAAATATAGGTTTTGGTGATTGGGTAAAAATGTCTGCCATTTTCAAATATTGTTCCCCTAAGTGGAACATATTATAGTAGAGCTGAGATGCAATAGATGTCAGCAGTGAGCAAGACTGATAAAGAAGGCAAAGGTCAGAAACCTCGGGTGCTAGTTTTGTTGCTGTTGTTGTTTCACCTTCGAGGGAAAAGGCTGAGCCAACCAGTAATACTGATGGGTGTAGAAATCAGAGAATATTTATCCTGGTGGGACAAGTGCCTTACACCAGATTCTAAGAAACAAAGGAAACATCTCTTTCTAAGATGTGTTATTATTTTAAAAAAGCAATCCTTCACTGTATCAATGCTTGTAGAAAATATGTAAAGAAATTTCATGAGCCATCCTACACCCTCCTCGCTTTTCCAAAGATACCCCTTGCTAATAGCCATTCCAAGAAAATTCAACACAATTCAGTATGGGTTAAAAAAAACTAACAAAACACATATATACAAGATCCAGTAAGAAATGTGTGAAAAATAAAATTAAAACAACTAATAAACAACAAAAAATTAAAGAAAAATGCCACCTTCCAGACAATAAAAATTGCTAATACAGCATTAGTAATAAGATAAAAATATTTTTAAAATAATGCAAAGTACAGAAAATATGGAGTTCAATATATTTAATTCTCTGTCATCATCAGAACAGTGCAAAGAGAAATGATTTGTATTAGACCTTAGTATGACAGCAATACATGTCCACTTCTCAAGGGTGGCACTCCATGGCATAACATTTTATGATAATGCAAATGTTACTTATTTGCACTGTTCAGTACTGTTGCTAGCCACCATGAGCACTTGAAATGTTGTTTGTGTGCTAATGTTTCATTTAATTTAATTTTAACAAATTTAATTGTCATCATATATGTGTAGTGGCTATCATACTGCCTAGCAAACTTCTAGGATAATACTTAAAATGAGAGACAAAGATAATAACTAATTCATCAACAGATCAAAATAATACCAAATATATTTGATTAATCAAAAAACATAAGAGAATAGAGAAGTATTATTGAAAAAAAAATTTTTTTCAGAGAAATTTGTGTGTGCTTCTGCTTATGGGCTCCACCACCTTGGCATTGTTTTAGATTAAAATATCCTTTTGAGGTTTCTATGAAAATACAAGTTTGAATTTCACTGCAAAGGCTTGGCATGCCAGGTTATGAATTCTCAGTGGAAACACATAACATTTCCTTCTCCTCTGAGAGTTAGATTTCCTTTTCCTACTTTGAGACAGGAAAGACTTTTAGTGCTGCATTCCTCACAGCAGGATTCATTTCTACACCACCCCGTACATTGAATCTGGGGCTTTTGAATATTCTATGAAATTCTCCACATTGCTTATATCTAAGGTGATCTCTTATCTACAAATCCTAAATGTAGAGTATATATTCTATGACTGCAGCTTTAGCAGAAACTTTCAGTGGTTAAGTCATCTTTGGCATCAACTATCTCATAAAACCATCTAGTTTTACTTTTTCTTTGGTTCTGAATTTCATGCCATTTCAGGGTTGCATTATTATTGCTTTCTTAATTACTCAGAATATTAGCTTTTGGTTTAGAGGGACGTCTAGTTTTCCTACCACACAGGACAATCAAAAAGAAATAGCAGGTCCAGCCAGTGTGGTTCAGTGGTTGAGCATCAACCTAGGAACCAGGAGGCCACAGTTCTATTCCTGGTCAGGGCACATGCCCAAATTACATTTGAGGCCTCTATCCCCATTGGGGGCATACAGGAGGTAGCCAATCAATGATTCTCTTTCATCATTGATGCTTCTATCTCTCCCCCCCCTTCCTTCTGAAATCAATAAAAATATAAAAATAAAGGGCAATATATTTTCTCTGACATCTCAACCAATGTAACTATTTACCCTTGGCACACATATACATTTTTGGTTTTATCGTTAAGGTACCCCAAATAATTATACTCTTTTTAAATGTCATGATTTTTCATTAGTACTCTTGAGATAGAAAATATTACTTTTAAATGATATAAAATTTAAATCTTACATTTCCAATTTTCTAATAAACATATTGTGAAATAAGGAGAGTAAGTGTAAAGTGGTGTCAAATAACCTATTTCCTGAAATTTCCAAGATGTATAATGACAGCAGTGTATGTTTCTCCCCTAAACGGAAGGGAGAAATAGAACATTAATTGGGAAATTACCTTTGAAATACCAAGGTCTAATAGAGAAAGGACCAGTTTACTTAGCAGTAATATTGAGATTTTATTAAAAAACTGGATGCTGCAGTTATTTTCAATCACAGTATACAATTTAATTCCCCAATAATCCCATTTTTCCATGACAGAAGTAAAACATGTATACTGAGATAGAGTAGCAATCATGATGCAAAATCAGAAGCCACATCAACCTGCTAAGTGAGGACAGGGTAGGTGTTCTTTGGTCTTTGATTATCACTTGTAGGGGACTGGGGCACAAAAATTTGTGTACTCAGGATAGGGGGGTCCCCTCAGCCTGGCCTGTGCCCTCTCATAGTCTGGGACCCCCCTGGGGATGTCCACCTGATGGTGTGCCTGGCCAGCCTGGTTGAGGGGCCGATGGCTGTTTGTAGGCTGGCCAAGCCCCCCACCGTGGACCCTCACCCCATTGGGTTGTGGCCAGCCTGAGTGATGGGCTGAGGGCTGTTTTCACGTTTTCAGGCTGCTCACAGCTCCCATTGACCCAATGTCCCAGCAAGGCTGGCTGGAAACAGGTTTCTGGGGTTTATCTTCTATAATTGATATACTATTCCTTTAAGCCGAGGCTTAGGCAGATAACAAAGACTCCTGTTGGGCTTCAGCTCCGTGGCTTCTATAATTGAAACAATGTTGCAACAATGTTGCCTGAGCTGGGAAAAGCCCAGCCAGCCTAGGCAGACAGTTCACTCCTGGTGCAAAGGAAGCCTGCTATTTACTCTAGCTCCTTGACTACCAGCCTCCATCTTGGCTGGGTTAATTTGCATACAGCCACTCTGATGGGTTGGTGGGCGTGGCTTAGGCATCCTGTAGAAATGGTCAATTTCATTATTACTCTTTTATTAGATTAGATAGTATCTAATGCCCTTTTTCCAATAGAGAAGACAATAATGTAACCCTTTTCTTTCTCTCCTACTAGGTGAGTAGGTTGTTTTTATCTGCTATATCAATGTATTTAAACTTATGCCTTAAATCTGCCTCAAGTATATGGTCTAACCACTATAATTAATAGTGAGACATTTTAAGTAGATCATCCTCATTATTTATGAATAACATAAAACTAAAAGGATTTTTAAAGAAAAAAATATGCAATGCTTTTGTAAAGAGTGGTTTGCAACCAAGTAAGCTACAAATTATTGAGGGCATAAAATCAAATAGTTATTTCTTTTTTAAAAATATATGTTATTGATTTCAGAGAGTAAGGGAGAGAGAGTGAGAAATAAAAATGCAAATGATGAGAGAGAATCATTGATTGACTGCCTCATGAATGCCCTACACTGGGGATTAAGTCTCCAACCCAGGCATGTGCCCTGACCAGAAATCAAACCATGACCTCCTGGTTCATAGATCAGTGCTCAACCACTGAGCCACACCTGCCAACCAGTAGTTATGTGAAGTGGCATTTGCAAAGCTTCTAGCACTGTTCCCCATGTACATAACCAATAAATATTATTGCTTCTTTTTTCTCCACTTTTTCCTTCCTTTAACCCAAACTCTGTCTTTAATAACAAGGTAACTGAGTACTAATGAAGCCCTTTGATTTATTCAGAATTAGGGGCTAGTTGCAAGTGATTTGCACTTGCATTGTGGGTTCCTCCCTCTTGTTAAGACACAAGTTGTTATACACCATTTGGTGGTAATTACACGTTATCTTGAGTGTCTTTCTGTTGATCAAGAATTGCTGCACTTTGAGTGGACTCTTCTGTCTCTCCCTTATTCCAGCTCAGCATACTTTACTAGTTTGTATGAAGTCTTTGGAAGCAAATAGGTTCCATTTTCTTTTGTGATTATAAAGAAGGCTGGAAAGAGATAGAGGTATTTTAATTTTATTGTCTATTTTCCTAAGGTATCTTATGTTGTTTTTACCTTCCAACTTAAAGGTGCAGAATACCAAAAATCATGCTCTAAGTAGAATATTTCTTTGGCCCAAAGTTTTAAATAATATTAAAATAAAAAAATGATAGTGCACCTTTAAATGTTGGCATGTTAACATTTTTTGCAGCAGTTCTGAATGTCATTCTATTACATTTTAGGACCAGTTTATTTTTAATTCCCTAGAAGCATATATCTCTAGGCATATCTATGTTTATAATAAAATTCCATAACAGAATCAATTTTAATAGGTAAGAACTTGATTTATAGGCAACTGTTCAGAAACATATGTATTCAGCAAAATAAGAGGTGCCTGGATGTTTGAATACATATGAACTTATCCAAATAGCAGAAAGAAATACATATTTTTATATCCTGTCATCTAATTCTTTTTCAAAATATCCTGAGAACGTAAATGAAGTTCTTATTGGAAGCTTAGAGATAAGGAATTGGATAAATGCTTATTCACATTAAGCAAGGTTAAGAGCTGAATTAGTTTATTAAGTACTTCAAATCAGGAAAGCACTATTTGGTCTGCTTTGTATGATTAATGAAAATTAATTCTCGCTTGTATTGTCTGGATATGTAGTACATTCGCCAGTCGCAACAAGAAGGTATGCAATAGTGATGTATGTGTCAGGTAGAAGAGCTTACAGAGCTCACACTGCTTGCTGGGAAGGAGGTCTTGGGCCTCTTCCTAAAATACTTTGCCTTTTCTTATGTGACCTTCAAGGGCTAACAAAGCTTCTTACCACAGGGATGGGTACATGAGCCAAAAGGCAAATGAGGATAAGAAAGGGGCCAGAGAGGTCATCTCTGTGTAACATGGTCCTTGATGTTGGATTTCTCTTTTTCAGTTCAGTTTCTAGTTTTAGATGTATCTCTCAATACTCATTATGTGTGTATTTTTGAGATCTCTTTACTTACGTTAGTTTCACTTGCCTATTGCAATTGAAACATTTTAAATGCTTAGCTAAGTCAGAGTACCAGTGCTTCAGGCCATTAAGTGTCCAGTGAGCTTCATGAAGAGCGAAGGGGACAGCTCCTGGCCCTCGGAATGAGAATGGAGCTGCAGGTGCTGTCTATTCTGTAATTAGCCTTTTGGTTCCCAGATCTATGAACAGCTACTGAGAGTCCCTTGGTTTCCCCAACTCAGATAAGATCTACAGTCCATACTTTATACTGGCCCATCCTGATCTGGTGTTTATTACAGGTGTAGTCAACTATGACCAAATAGCATAAAAACTGCTCTCAAAATAAAAATACATAATTTTATGGGGGAGGTATCAGTGAAGAAATGTTTCAAAGATAAATAGTTCCTTTAACATAATGCTCTCTGGGTCCATTCAGGCCTTTGCACAGAGTAAGATTTCTCTTTTATTGCTGGGTAGTATTCTGTGGTGTAAATATACCAGAGCTTTTTCATCCATTCATCTACTGATGGCCACTTGGGCTGCTTCCAAATCTTAGCTCTTCTACTAGTAAATAATATAGCAATGAACATAGGCTGCATATATTCTTTTGAATTAATGTTTCAGATAAATTCCCAGAAGTGGAATCACTGGGTCATAAGGCAGTGTACAGATGATGTGTTATGGAATATACAGACAGCTAAAACCTGTTTATTTTTGTTAAC
>PVJC01038906.1:0-16517 GCA_004026665.1 Murina feae | reverse complement strand
TTCCCGGTCAGGGCAGGTGCCAGTTGCAGGCTCAATCCCCAATAGGAGGCTTGCAGGAGGCATTAAAATTTAAAAAAAAAAGTGGGCAGCTGCTTTCCGCGTCTGAAGGGGGTCAGGGGAAGTGATCAGGGGAAACGGGGGAAACCTGAGCAGGCGTCCGGCAGGCGGGCAGCCCGGAGAGAAGCGATGCCGGGGTGGGGGTGGGGGCCCCAAAGGGCTGCCCTTGGGCGCTGGCTCTGCAGGGTGGCCCGGAAGTGACGGCTCCGGCTCCCGACCTGGTGGTGCCACCCACGGTCTGGCAGAAGGGCCCGATCGGAACTAAGGGCGGGCTCCGCCGGGGCGGGAGCAGGGGAGCGGGTGCCCGCGCGGGTGCCCCTGTGCGCGGCTGGGCCCCCGTGGGCGCCTCTGCCCTCCGCCGGCGGGGCCTGAGCCGGCTGGGCGCTCGCACAGACGCCCAGTGGGTCCGACTCGACACGTTACAGAAAGCGGGTGCTTTCCGGTCTCTAGGGAGGGGGGAGGGACTTGGGGCGCCGAGCGCGTCCCTCCCAGGGCGCCCCCCACAGCTCCCTGCTCCCGAGGTGCCCGCCTTCCGGCGCCCCTGCCCCAGGGCACCCGGGGACGGCGCGCACCCACCCAGGGAAACAGCCCGCAGGGTCGCAGCCAGGCAGGCGCCTTCCGTGCGGAGGGGCAGGTTCCCGGGGAACAGAGAGCCGCCCGCCGCCCAGCGTCCCGGGAAGAACCGCGGAGACCCCGACAGGGACTTGGCTCACTCCACCGCCGGAGCCCCGACGGCTGCCCGGGGCGAGGGAGGTCACGCGGCGGCCAGTCCGGGCCCCGCTCCCCGCCACAGCGCCTCGCCTCCAGGGCACCGCGCGGCCCGGGCTTCAGGGTCAGGCGCCCGGGTCCCGGGCGCTCCCGCCGCAACGGAGGCGCCCGGTGCAGCGCGCGCGCCCTCCCGCCCGGCGACCCGCTCCGGGCACCGACTTCAAGCTCCGCCCCGACCGAGCTCCAACTCACCGGCGCGGCCCGCCGCCTCCCCGCGGAAACTCGCGGCTTCCCGGGCGCCCGAGCCCGTGACAGCGGCGTCACTTCCGCCCGGCGCCACAGCCAATCGGCGCGGGGCCCTCGGGGCCTTCCCGGGAGCCGCGCGCGCCGCGGCGGCCTCCAGGCGGGGCTCCGCCGTCTCCAGCCCCCGGGCATCTCGCAGGGGCCGCCCCGGAGGCGGCGTCTACCCCACGGTGCCCTCCGGAAAGGGCATGCCGGTGGCGACCTTCACAAGCACCTCGCTCCTCTCCTCAGGCGGCCGCGGTCCTCACAGTCCCTGAGCGCCCCCGGAGCGGCCCCTCCACGCGTCTCCCTCCTCTCGCGACAGCGTCTCCCTCCTCTCGCGGCAGCGTCTCCCTCCTCTCGCGGCAGCGTCTCCCTCCTCCTCGCGTCCCTGCGCCCCTGCGAGTCGGCCGGTGGCCTAGGCTCCCGCACGGCCGCGTCTCCTCGGCGGTGCCGGCTCTGGCCGCCAGGGGGCGCCGTCGGGGGCGGCCGGTCCCCCGCGCCGCTCCTCCCGCGGCCGCGCCCCGCCCCGCCTCTCGCGCCGCCGGAAGTGGGAGGTGCGCCGCCGCCAGCGCTCGGCCCTCCCCCGAGGCCCGGCCGCCCCCTCCCCCGCTCCGCCCGCTCAGGTGCGTCCTGTCCCTCCCCCGTCCCTTCCCGGGGGCGCGGAGCCGGAGGGGGTGCGGGTCGGCGCGCGGGCCTCGTGCGACGCGGGGGGCGGGAGGCGAGCGGGGGGCGTGGAGGCGCCGGGAGCTGCGAGCGGGGGTCCTGGCCTAGGGGGGCGGCGGGGCTGCCGCGCGCCGCGGGCCGCGGGGAGGTGCGGAGGCGCCGTGCCCCAGGGAGCCGCCCGCGTTGCGGGTCGGAGGGCGGCGGGGGCCGCCGGCGCTGCCTCCGCCCATTGTCCCTTCGCGCCCGCCGTGGTCGCCCCGGCCCCGCGCCCCCACCAGGCCCTGGTGCGTGGACCTGCGGGCAGGACCGTGCCCGGTGGCTTTGCTTGCCGGCCCCCGGGCTGTGCTGGGGCGGGAGGCTTGCACCGGGGGGAGCGGTAGTGGCGATTGGGGGGCCCGTTTTTCTCCTCGGGCCTTTGTGAGTGGGAGAAACTGAGGCAGGGGGTCCCTGGCTGTGACAGGTGTGGACCCAGCGGCCCGCTCCGTGCCCCGTGTGCTCTTGTAGGTTCCGGGCGTGCCTGTGATAACTGTTGAAGTCCACGAAGGAATTTACCTCGACGTTACATCCTCCCCCCGCCCCCCGCAGTTTCCCCCCTTAGGGGGCCATGAGCTTGTCTCGCAGCAGGAAAGGTGACCTTTCAAAGGGCGGCATCTGTCCCGCCCCCGTTACGGGCTCCCCCTGTTGCAGCTCGTGTCGGTGGTGGGTAACCCCGCTCCCCCCTGCACCCCTGGAGCGGCCCGGGGCTGCCCGATGCAGCGCTGCGTTGCCCAGGACGCCTCTCGTAGTGACGGAGCATGCCTTCACTGCGCCAGCAGCAACAGGGCTTAACCGCGGCCTTGCTGACCACCCGGCCGGGCGCGGCATCCTTGGCCCACGACGCCGGGCAGGGTGGGGGTGCGGGCCACGCGCGAGGCTCTCCCCGGCTCTAAATGACTGCGTTTCTGCCGGAGGCGAAAAAGGCTTTGCACAGACTCCAGGTGGTTCTCGCCAATAGGGTGGCTCCCGGGGGCCTGCGGTGGCCTGGACAGCAGAGCCATCGCGTGCACAGCCGGTGTGCTGCCCTCCAGCCAGCTCTGCTCCGGTCCCAGAAACGCCGCGTCCGCTGTGGACCTTCCGAGGGCGGGAGGACGCGTGCCTTTAAAGTTTGACACTTGTTTCCCGATGTACAGAGCACGATGGCGGCGTCCGAGGTCGCGGGGGTGGCCAGCGCCCCCAACCCTCCGGAGTCCTCCTCTAGTCTGTGTGCTTCCAAGTCCGAAGAAGGGCTGCTGGATGGCCTAAGGTGACGTATGGGCTCCCGTCCGGCCGGCGGGGCGGGTGGGTGGTGGGGGTGAAGGGCCCCTCCCGGGAGGGTCGCTGGTCTCTTTGGCTCTAGTAGCGCTGCACTGCGTTAAGCTTTTGAAAGGTAAGGGCCAGCTCATCTGTGTTTGTGTCTGTAACAGCGTCTGACGCTCAAGCAGACACGCTAAATATCTGTTGACCGAGTACCGGTGGTCAGACGCGTCCAAAAGGGCGAATGTTTCCTCATTCTAGCCTACGTGGATTGTGTGTTCGTTTAAGTCCGTGTTTATGTATTACACATGTGTGTAGTCACAGATCCATCTCCTATGTGACACATGTACTCACCGGTACCGTGTGTGCATACAGTTCTGTGTGTGCGTGCATGTGTGTGTATCTGTGTGGGTAGATAGCTTTGGTAGTATGGCTTACTGCCTTATGTATATACTAGAGGCCTGGTGCCCAAATTCGTGCACAGGTACGGTCCCTAGGCCCGGTCGGTGATGGGGACAGATCAGGGCCTATCGGGGGCAGGACCGCCATGGGGAGGGACCTCAAGAGGTTGGCGGGGCCCTGGGAGGTTGGCTGTGGGAGTGCACTGACCACCAGGGGGCAGCTCCCGTGTTGAGCAACTGCCCCCTGGTGGTCAGTGCATGTCACAGCTACTGGCCAGTTGTCCAGTTGTAACAGTTGCTTAGGCTTTTATATGCATAGATTTTGCCTTCCATCTGAACTCTTGAGGGAAGGGATTGTGATTACCCAACCTGCTATCTTGGCACAGTGTATGTACAGGGTTGTACTAAATTTACTAGTCTGCGTCAGCTCTTTTCTAGAGTACTTAGGACCTAACACAGTCTATGATACTGTACTAACAAGCTTTCTGTATATTAACACATTTAATCCTCCCAACAATACCGGGAGGTAGGTGCTAATAATATTATTCCCATTTACAGGTGAGGAAACTGAGACACAGAGAGGTTAGTAACTTGCCCAAGGTTACCAAGCTTATGAGGGTTTGACCCAGGCTTGTCTGGTTCTAGTGAATATTAGTTTAAATGAACAGAAGTTTGCTAGTGAATGGCTAACGGGGCAAATGTTAAGTCAGCCTAACCGTAAACTTGGATCTTCATTTTATAAATAAAATCAGCCACATACTACTAGTAATGATATGACCAGTTAAGGTGTATCAGGTGTTCATTATGTGCCAGGCACTATCCTAAACACTTCAGAAACGTTGTCTCACGTGATCCTCACAGTGATTGTAATAATATTATTTCTGTTTTTAAAATGAAGTTAAATAATTTGCCCAGAGTCAAAACAACTACTAAATAGCAGAGTCAGGATTCCATCCAGATACTACACATGCCCAAATTTGTAATTAGGTGCCCCTCGCCCCTCAGGTAACTCCCAGCGAGGAATCAGCTTGGAGTATTTTATACAGATTTTCATGATCCAAGCTGCTCTTCATGGTTTTAGTGTGAACAGCAAGTACTATTAAGTAATAGAAAGCAAGGATAGTGACCTGACGCCTCAGTCTAGTGTGCGGTGCTTTAATGGCACAAGTTGACAAAACCAGTTTTAAAAAAAGGAAAAGAAATTTAACACAGATTTAGTCGTTATTCCTGGATGAAAACGTGTGGTTGTGAATGCTGGCTCTCCTTGCAGACAGGTTTTAAAGATCTGTGAAAACCCTATGCTGCCCTGGTTGGTGTCGCTCGGTGCATACATGTCGGCCGGCATGTGCACCAAAGGGTGGCAGGTCTGGTGTCCGGCCAAGGGCACATACTTGGGTTGCAGGTTCGGTCCCTGGCTCTGGTCGGGGTGTATGCAGAAGGCAAGCAGTCTCTCTCCCTCCCTCTCTCTCTCCCCCCTCTTCCTTCTCCTTCCCTCCCCACCCTTTCCTCCCTTCCTCTCTTTCTGGAAGTCAATGGAAAGAATATTCTTGGTTGAGGATTAATAAACAACAACAACAAAAACACCGTATGTGAAGTGTCTGTGATGCACGACAAAACAACCACCCCAGTGCTGTGCATGTGTGTACTTGTCAGGGCTAACGTTTCTACCGACAGCTTCAGTCTTGGATTCAGAAGTGTTCGCATTTCACACAGCGTGAGTGAAGGTGCTGTGCTCTGGAAACGCGAAGAACCTAGAGTGCTTCTGGTCAGAGATCTGTGTAACGAATTCGAGGGAAAATTATTTTTGTGAAACATGAGAGTGGGATAAAAACTATTTCTAAATTGGTGTTTTATTAAAATATATGTAAGTAAATTAATGCATGTAACTAAATGAAATATTCTGACTAGCATTAGGCTGTTTCCTTTGTATCCCTAAACGTTATTCAACTTCGCCCTCAAAGATTTTTGGATTTTTAGTCACTTATGTGTCATCATTTACTGGAGACTGTCTATAGAACCTAGGTTTTTTTAAAAAACAAAATAAAAAAAATATGTATTTTTTTTATTGACTTGAAAGAGAGAGAGAAAAGGAGAGTGAGAGAAACACATTGACTGGCTGCCTCCTGCATGCACCCTACTGGGGATCAAGCCCAAAACCTGGGCATGTGCCCTGACTGGGAATTGAACCAGCGACCTTTCCGTTGCACTGGACGTCACTCAACCAACTGAGCCACACCAGCCGGGGCCAGAACCCAGGTTCTTAACCATCAAGCTGTACTCCCTGCATGTGGGATAAAACCACTGGATAGAAAAGTGCCTTTTCATTTTGATGATTTGAGGGGTTATATAGTCCAGTTTTGTTCTTTCAGTGGTGGTGTTAGAAGTATTGTATGTGTAACCCTCTTTGAGACTGGGTGAAGAGAGAAACTTTTTGTCTTGTGTTTTGGTAGCCCCAAAGACCCTGCACAGAAGCACAAGAACTCACCTCTGTCGAGTGTAAGTAGCCAAACGATAACCAAGGAGAATAACAGAAATGTCCATTTGGAACAACCAGAGCAGAATCCTGGTTCGTCAGCAGGTGACACCTCAGCAGCGCACCAGGCGGTTTTAGGAGAAACCTTGATAGCCACAGCCCTTGGTCTTTCTGGCGGTGGGTCTCAGTCTGATGTGAAGGACGTGGCCAGCACAGCAGGAGAGGAGGGGGACCCGTGCCTCCGGGAGAGACTCCATCCGGTCCCTCGGTCTCTTAAGGCAGGGGGCCATGCAAAGCAACTTGCCTCCGGGAATTGTCCTGAAGAGAAGCCCCCACAAGCCTCCATCCTAAAGGAAGGGAGCAGGGACACAGGCTTGGATTTCCGACCTGTAGTACCTCCAGCAAGTGGGGTTGAAGGAGTCAGAGTGGATCGGGATGATGATCAGGATAGCTGCCCCCTGAAGCTTTCCCAGAACATTGCTGTACAGGTCAAGTATCAAGTTTCTACTGTTACAATGCAATTTGGGCTTTTTTTTTTTTTTTTTTTAAGGAAGAGACATTTCTTCATGGTTGGTGGAGACTACCTTTATTTTTTTACTGGAAGCTGTCATACTATTTCCATTTGTGTGCTATGTAATGGCTTCATCCTGGTGTTCAGGAAGTAGTAAAGCCAGGAGCCATTGCCCAGGTGTGGTGACTAGGAACCTGACAGTCTCCACAGAATGTCTCTCTCTGAGTAACGAAGAGCGTAGCCTCCGCATATGGGCGTTCCGGGGGATAAGTGCTTCCTGCAGGGTGCATGTCAGCGTCCGTTTGCCAGAGCTGCTGTGCTGCTCTTGCTGTGCAGCCAACACGTTAGCCTCTCTGTTGCACAGATTTTAGATGAAAGTACGAGAGAAATTCTCCTTTTTCAAATGCCGCTGACCAGTTCTGAATATGCTGCTTCTGTCTTTGTAGACGGACTTTAAGACGGCTGATTCAGAGGCAAACACAGATCAAGATATTGAAAAGAATCTGGTAAGTCTTCGAACTCTCGTTGTTGGTATATGAAAGCATTAACGCAGACGATCCAGAGTCATGTGATCTGTCAGAAAAGATGCAGGAGCCGCCTTTGTAAAATCCCCAACATGAGTTAGCTAACTTCTACTTGATCACTTCCAGAGATGGGGAGCTTACTGCTCACCAGGCAGCCTTGTATTTTTATTTTCATTATTTCATTTTATTTATTTATTTAAATATATTTTTACTGATTTCAGAGAGGAAGAGAGCGGGAGAGAGATAGAAACATTGATGATGAGAGAACCATTGATTGGCTGCCTCCTGCACGCCCCCCCACTGGGGATCGAGCCCGCAACCCAGGCATGTGTCCTTGACTGGAATCGAACCTGGGACCCTTCAGTCCGCAGGCCAGTGCTCTACCCACTGAGCCAAAACGTCTAGGGCATGTTGCTTTTAAAATAGCTCTTATTGTGAGATCTCATTCTCTAAAACTTGTTATAATTTTTCCTTGAGTTATATAGAATAAATCTAAATCCTCTTTTGCTTATTATCCCTGCGTGTTTTTTTTTTGAGGGGAAAGTGCGCTCACTCGGTGTATGTACAGGAAAATTTCTATTGTGGGCCCACAGAACCAGACCATGACCACCTTCCCCTGAACATCAACCACACCCCGCTGCTGGTGGTGGAGGAGCAATGTGATTACTGTGTGAACTGATCACAGAAGCTGGACTGACATCCACTGGGCCGGCTGGGTCTCCTCGAGCTAACTTGGCATTTCCAGAGCTGTCCAGGAATCTGGTCTCTGCTGGTTCAAAAGCAATGTGACCAAGACGATGAAGGATTTTGAGTCCATCCTGGCCAAGCTGCAAGGTGAGGCTCCTTCCGAAAGCGTTGCTGGGACAGCCAAGGAAGTCAGGAGGAGGCAGAGGACAGCACTGGCAACACAAAGAAGGCCCAGGACCTCGCCGGCAAGGCAGCCATGAAGACGCAGCAGCAGCAATAGCCTGCGCAAACAGCTGGCCCCAGTGCAGCAGCACACCAGTCCACCCGGCTGCACTCCCTCTATCCTCCTCCCTCTACTTTATTAAAAGTCAACTTCCAGTCCCATCTAGTTTTTGGGTGATGGGTTGGGGGTGGTGTCTGTTTGGCATCTATAGTGCATCAAACATGTTACCCATGTCTAAGCTGGGCTCACTTCATTCTTTTTAAAATATATTTTTATTGATTTCAGAGAGGGAGGGAGAGGGAGTGATAGAAACACCAATTGTGGGAGAGAATCATTGATTGGCTGCCTCCTGTAGGCTCCATAACTGGGGATCGAGCCTGCAACCCAGGCATGTGTCCTGACCGGGAATGGAACCTCGACCTCTTGGTCCATAGGTCGATGCTCAACCACAGCCACACCAGCTGGGGTGGGCCCACTTCCTTCAGCATCAGGTAGCTGAGGGACAGAGGAGCAGAGAAGTGCTGTGACTTGCCCAGGGTCACAGCGTGCAAGCAGAGTGGTCATAAACACTAGACTGGAAGCTCCTCAAGGGCAGGGACCTTTGTTCTGTTCTCTGCTGTGTCCCAAGTACCTGGAACAGTATCTAGCAAACACTTGTTGAATTCAGTCCTCCTGACTTCCTTGGCTGTCCCAGCAACGCTTTCGGAAGGAGCCTCACCTTGCAGCTTGGCCAGGATGGACTCAAAATCCTTCATCGTCTTGGTCACATTGCTTTTGAACCAGCAGAGACCAGATTCCTGGACAGCTCTGGAAATGCCAAGTTAGCTCGAGGAGACCCAGCCGGCCCAGTGGATGTCAGTCCAGCTTCTGTGATCAGTTCACACAGTAATCACATTGCTCCTCCACCACCAGCAGCGGGGTGTGGTTGATGTTCAGGGGAAGGTGGCCATGGTCTGGTTCTGTGGGCCCACAATAGAACCTTCCTGTACATACACCGAGTGAGCAGTATTGGCAGGAAATAGTCGCTTGGCCCAGCAGGGGTCACTTTCCTGTGCACGGTGCCTTCCGCAGGACATGGTCGCTGTAAGGGATTTGGATCCCACTGCCCGAAGGCAGAGAACACTTGGTCCAAGGCTGTGGCCCAGGAAAGACTCTGCCGTCATCCCCAGTTGGGGCAGGCTCAGCATTAGGGTGCAGGGGCTGGGGGTGGAGCCGTGCCAGAGGCAGCACACAGCACCAGGCTGGAAGCTCGGTCACCACCCCTCAAGTGCCCCACTGGCTGCTGCCACCGTGAGAAGTTGTCCAGTCGCCTCACATATTTTTGAAGGTTTTTTTTACCCTGCTTCTTCCTCTTAGCTCTCAGATCTGAAGTTTTCCAGGTGAAACGTGCTCCAGATGTTTTAACATTCTTTATATAATGTTTTCAGTCCTTTCATCACCCTGGTTACCGTTCACCTAGACATGTTCCATCTTATCAAGTTTCTCTTGAAATGTGATGCTGAGAACAAAATGTCATAATCCAGACAGACTATAATTAGTTCACAATACAATGGGCCTCTCGTTCTCTAACTCTCATTCTAGGCACTATTTCTTAAGCTATTGGTTTATTTTGGCAGTCTCGTCACACTGTTGAGCTTTCAGTCAAACGCCATCAAGTCTAATCCTCCTAATTAATGAAAGAGTAAATGCAAATTGACCATCACTCCAGCACACAAGATGGCCAGCAGGGGAGGACAGTTGGGAGGGACCAGGCCAGCAGAGGAGGGCAGTTGGGAACAACCAGGCCAGTAGGGGAGAGCAGTTAGGGGTAACCAGGCTGGCAGGGGAGGGCACTTAGGGGTGACCAGGCCTGCAGGGGAGGGCAGTTAGGGGCAACCAGGCTGGCAGGGGAGGGAAGTTAGGTGTCAATTAGGCTGGCAGGCAGAAGTGGTTAGGGGCAATCAGGCAGGCAGACAGGAGAGCGGTTGAAGCCAGCAGTCCTGGATTATGAGAGGGATGTCCCAGATTGGAGATGATGCAGGCTAGGCTGAGGGACACCCCCGCAACCCGTGCACAAATTTTGTGCACCGGGCCTGTAGTGTATTATATAGTTGTATCTGCCCATTTTATTCCTAGGCAATTAGTTTTTGAAACTTAGAGAACTTCACATTTATCTTTGCTAAACTGGTCCTCTTGATTTTGTGGCAAAAATTTCCACCCCTTTAATGAATGCATAGCTAATATATATTTTTCAAGAGGAAGGATAATGCTAGGAATGCTAGGGTGAGGTAGGGGTCTTTAGGGGAAGATGTGTTAATTGAGTAGAGAAAGGAAAAGTGCTTGTATTAACCAGATAAAAGTGAATATGTGGAGCATGTTGAAGGACTTGAGCACATGGACATAAATAAGTTATTGGGATATATTAATCAGATGATGCCAATGAAAACTTTTAAATAGAGAGTAGCAACTCGGGAATTATTAATAACGGGCAGGTAAAAAGATCCCAGAGACTAGAGGCCTCATGGAGACGTGCGGGGTAGAAGAGAACCTCCAGAGAAAGGGGGAGAAGTCATCTTTTATTGAGCACTTACCCTAATCAGTTTATTTACGTAGAATATTTATTTTGTCCCCATAGTTAAAGTTTGGGTGACTGTATAGCAATTGAATGGGCCAACTTGGGTTATAAATACATTTTAGTATTAGTCTGAAGTGGGTGGAAACTGGCAGGCAATTGGGCCAAAAGAGGCCCAGGATTGTGCTTTGTTCGGTTGTATTTTTCTTTCATAAGAGGCTCTGGGCCCTAGCTGGTCTGCCTCTGTGGATGGGGCATTGGCTTCATTTCCGGTCAAGGGCACAGGCCTGGGTTGTGGGCTTGACCCTCCAGTAGGGAGCGTGCAGGAGGCAGCCCATCAGTGATTCTCATCATTGATGTTTCTATTTCTCTCTCCCTCTCCCTTCCCTCTGAAATTAATAAAAAAATATATTTTTTAAAAAGTCGGTGGAACTAGGCAGGTGTTAAGCTTAGCGGTAATACAAGAAACTGGGCTCCAGTTTTATTTCCTATTTTCATGGGTTTATGGTAATTGCCCACTACCTTATACCACTGAGTTTTAAATGGATTCTCTTTGAGTTTTAGTGCCTCTTTGAGAGGTAACCACAACTTTTATTGATTTACTGATTTGAGGGAGGCAGAGCTGAACTGTGTGCCTTGCTTCTGCTCCCTACTTTATATGAGCGCTTGTTGATTTGCTCAGTCTGAGTCCCAAGTTTCCTAGACCTCTTTGTGGGTCTGTAAATTTTCAGAGCTAATGATGTAAGAAACCCTGTTTCTGGATGCATTTTGGTAGGTGACGTGTTCTTTGTTTTTGCCCATTCTTCCTCTTAAAGTATGATAAAGTGCCTCCTTCCTCTTATTTCCTAGAGCAGAGATTGGCACTTTTTCTCTAAAGCAGGGGTCCTCAAACTTTTTAAACAGGGGCCCAGTTCACTGCTCCTCAGACTGTTGGAGGGCCGGACTATAGTTTTAAAAACCATTATGAACAAATTCCTATCCACACTGCACATATCTTATTTTGGAGTAAAAAAAACAAGGCGGCAAAAACACCCAGCAGGCCAGATAAATGTCCTCGGTGGGCCGCATGTGGCCCGCAGGCCGCAGTTTGAGGACCCCTGCTCTAAAGGGTCAGATGATAAACATCTTAGGCTTCATGAATGTGCTCGGCTGTATATTACACTCTGCCGTTGTAGTGTGAAATCAGCCTGTAAGCCATTGACTATGGTGTGTTTCTGTAAAACTTTTATTTACAAAAACAAGCAGTGGCTGGATTTGGTCCACAGGCCATGGGTTGCCAACCCCCGTGTTAGAACTCCCTATGATGGTGGAAATATTCCATGTCAGTGCTGTCCAGTATGGTAACCTCCAGTCACGGGTAGTTACTGAGCGCTTGGAATGTGGCGAAGTGACTGAGTGGCTGGCCTGTGAAGTTTTTTGTTTTAATTAGTTTAGGTTAACACAGCCCCACGTGACTAGTAGCTGCAGTTTTGGACACCAGAGCTCCACCCAGTGCCTTGAGCAGGTGTCTGGTGAGTGTTGCAGTTGAATTGGGGATTACATGTGTCTCCTGTTGCCCCCAATAGGATAAAATGATGACAGAGAGAGCCCTTTTGAAGGAACGTTACCAGGAGGTCCTGGACAAGCAGAGGCAAGTGGAGAACCAGCTCCAAGTGCAACTAAAGCAGCTTCAGCAAAGGAGAGAAGAAGAAATGAAGAACCACCAGGTTTTCTGTTTATGTTAAAATTGTCAGTGAGGAAAGCAATAGTCCCTAATCACACTTTAATTTTATTTCCACGTTAATAGAAATAGAGAAGTAATATTTCATTTTTTAAAGGTTATCATAGAATTTTAAGGATAAAGATAACCTTTGAGTGCATCTTATTAAAACTCTCACTCTGGAAGAAAAACAAAAAGAACTCTCACTTCTGTTTTAGTTCAGAGAGAAAAGGATTATTTACTTAATATAGTTTGTTGGCATAATTGACAGTCTATCTTATATCACATGTTTAAAAATACAATTCTAGGTGGATTAAAAATCTACATATAAAAAGTGGAAAACTCTTTCAAATTAGAAAAAAATTTAGGAGAATCTATATAAAAGGCTAATATGCTAAGTGTCCGTCCAGGTAATGACTTAACGTAGCAATGCCTGGCTTCCTCTCCCTAGCAACTAGCCTCCATGCAGTTTCTTCAGCCAGGAACACAACTTGCTTTATAGGCAGGTGCAAACATTTCACACCGTAACCAATTGTCTGTGCAGTGTTTTCCTGTGCCTCATCTCATTTGATCCCCACAGTAGTCCTGGAATAGGTAGATAGGAGACTAAGTAGAATCCTATTTTCTTTTCATTAGCTGGAAAATGGAGATTTAGAAAGCTTAGAAACTTGACCTGACTGAAAAGAAGAAATGGTGAACCTTGAAAATGACTTCAGGTTTTCTCACTGCACAGAATATAGTCAAACACAGCTGCAGTTACATATGTTACCCTTTGTTCTCCCTGTGTGATCTACAACAATAATCTGCTTTGTGCTGATATTTACTGCTGTGTTGCTGACAATTACCTGAAAGAGAAGTTGGGATGCTTCACTGGGCTGGAAAGAGTTTAGCTACATCAGAAAGCAGGTCAGATTAAGCAAATTTATTTCATATTATAAAAGGCTAAATTGACTTGCACATGTGCGATACATATAAAGCTCTTGCTAACTCCAGTTGCATGCGTGTGTTTCCATCTGTCATTGTCAGTCGTGAATTTGGCTGACACTTCTGTTATAGAGAAAGGGCATATAGCGATATTAAAATATTTCTTCTAATTCATTTCCTTTGAACATGCACAAATTTGTGCACCGAGCCACTAGTACATATATAAAATCTCAATTTGCAAGAGATCATTTTAAGCCAGGCAGAAAACCCAGAAGCCACAAAAAAAATAATTACATGTAATTAAAAACTTTTGATACAGTGAATGACACAAAAAATTAAAAACATCTGTGTTAGGCTAAGAGAAAATATTAGTAGTACATCTGATGAAGGGTTTAATATCCATGACATTCTGATATTCATGTAAATTCATGGTAAGAGTCACATAATCTACAGAAAACCAGGGAAGGTTATTATATTCTCTATTGCTGTTGTAACAAAGTACCATGAGTTTAGTGGCTTAATTTATAGGTCAGAAGTCCAACATGGGCACTATTAGGTAAAAATCAAGTTATTGGCAAACCTCCAACTGAGGTGCCTTCCCTTGATTAGAAATCAAAACTGCAACCCCTTTGGCTCAGTGGATAGAGCGTCGGCCTGCGGACTGAAAGGTCCCAGGTTCAGTTCCGGTCACGGGCCTGTGCCTTGGTTGTGGGCACATCCCCAGTAGGAGGTGTGTAGGAGTCAGCTGATCAATGTTTCTAACTCTCTATCCCTGCCCCTTCCTCTCTGTAAGAAAATTAATAAAATATATTTTTTAAATAAAGTTTTCAAAAAAAATCCCCCATAAAACTGCGACCCTTCATTGTGCAGGCTGATGCTTATACAGGCGGATGCTCTAACCATTGAGCACACTGGCTAGGGCAGGTTTCTTCATTTTTAAAGACCCACGTTGTGATTGGGTTGGGCCCACCCAGATAATCTAGGATTACCTTCCCATCTCAAGATTCCTTCCCACGTCACATCTACTGAGTTTCTTTTCCCATGGAAGGTAAGACGTTCCAGGGATTAGGATGAGGAAAAGCAAATAGGTAATAAGTATATGAAAGAAGCTCAGCCTCACTGGTACTCATTCATTTACTCAGCAACTATTTTTTGAGTTCCTAATCTAGGCTTGAAGATTTAGTGGTGAACCAAACATAGTCTCTGCCTTCATTGAACAGTTGTTATAGTTGGAGGAGACAGACAGTAAAAACAGCAAAGAATGGGAGTTAGGGCCCTACCTGCGTAGCTCAGTGGTCGAGTATCAGCCTATGGACTAGGAGGTCACAGTTGGATGCCTGGTCACTACACAGGCCCAGGTTGTGGCTGGATCACCAATGTGGGGCATGCAGGAGGCAGCTGGTCGATGTTTGTCATTGATGTTTCTCTCTCTCTCTCCCTCTCTCTTCCTCTCCGAAATCAATAAAAACATTAGAAAAAAAAGAATGGGAGTTAGGAATATGCTCATTATAATTAGTTACTATTCCTCCTCCCCCAAGGGATTGGCAAAAATGAAATAAGTTGTCAGGTATGAGGAAAAATGGGTTCTTTTTCAGACATTGGTAGGAGTATGAATTGTTACGAGCTTTTTGGAGATGTTATTAGGAATTGTTGGTTAAAATTTAAAATGTACATATACTGTGGCCTAGCAATCTCAGATAGAAGTTTTTGTATGAAAGTGTACACATTTAGAGTGTTTATTACAGCAGTGCTTATATTTACAAAAAGCTGAATTCGACCTGATGGGCTCTTGACAGAGAATGGTCAGACATTTGCATATATGCACATTATGTCACATGCAGCCATTTTTGAGATAGATCTATGTTTACTGACATTAACTTCATTTCAAGTGAAAAAGAAATCAGGATACGGAGTAACATATATAAAATGACTTCATTCAAGAAAACACAAAAACAGTGAAATACATAAGTATACATGTGTTTGTGTGAAAATGGAGAAAAATGTGAAAGCACAAAACAGTTAACGCGTTGATTATGTTATAAATGGAATTGGTGTGAATTAGGGAGTGACTTAACAGTATTACTTTTTTTGTGTGTGTGGTTCTCCATCTTCAAATTTTTTTTAATTGTCTAAAGTTTTACATATGTCTCCTTTTTCCCCAGTTGACATCTTATCCCCCCACCCCCACGCCAGCCATTCCCACCCCGGGTAGCCCCCACCATCTCAGTGTCCGTGTCCATTGGTTGTGCTGATGTGCATGCAAGCAAGTCCTTTGGTTGCTCCCTAACTCCCCGCCTCCCCTGCCATTTGTCTCTGGCTCTATTTTTGTTCATCAAATCACGTTCACTATGGCCCACGTGAGTGAGATCATGTGATGTTTATCTTTCAACTTTGTCACTTTTTTATAACAACTTCATATTAATATATATATATTGAGAGAAGAAAAAAATAACATCACACATAATAAAGTAGGACTGTAACAAAACAACACAAGACCTAATTCCCACCCCGTGCAAGAATACCTTTCTCGGCATTAACTGGCTCATTTAGCCTTTATTTACACCAGTAATGGAGAGCTTATTGCTATACAAGGCAGTGAATTCCGTTTTTTGAACAGTTAGAAATTCTTTCTCTTGAATTGAAATCTGCTTTAGTGTAACTGTCTTTCTTATATCTTTAAAAACTGGCTTTAGGAGCCACTCATCAGCTAGCTTCCTTCAATTCAGTTTGAGTTTACTAAATTCAATATGTTGAATTGTGATAGTTCAAATTAACTTTCAGGCCGAAAGAACTAACTTATTTCCTTCTTTATTTGACTGTAACTGTGCGGGCCCAGGAGATATTAAAAGCTATCCAGGATGTAACGATAAAGCGAGAAGAAACAAAGAAGAAGATAGAGAAAGAAAAGAAAGAGTTTTTGCAGAAGGAGCAGGACCTGAAAGCCGAAATTGAGAAACTCTGTGAGAAGGGCAGAAGGTAAATGATGCTCTTTTTTTTTTTTTTAATTTTTTTTTTAAATTTATTTTTATTGTTCAGATTATTACAGTTGTTCCTCTTTTTTCTCCCAGAGCTCCCCTCCTCCCAGTTCCCACTCCAACCTCTGACCTTGCCCCCCCATTGTCCTCATCCATAGGTGTACAATTATTGTCCAGTCTCTTCACGCATCCCCAATACCCTTAACCCTCGAAAATTGTCAGTCCACTCCCTTTCTATGCCTCTGATTCTGTTCTATTCACCAGTTTATTCTGTTCATCAGATTTTTTATTCACTTGATTCTTAGAATCACTCGTTGATATATATTTGTTGTTCATAATTTTTACTTTCCTTTTTCTTCTTCCTCATTCTCAAAGGTTACCTTTCAGCATTTCATATAATACTGGTTGGGTGGTGATGAACTCTTTTAGCTTTTTCTTGTCTGTGAAGGTCTTTATCCGACCCTCAATTCTGAACGATAGCTTTGCTGGGTAAAGTAATTTTGGCTGTAGGTTCTTGCTATTCATCACTTTGAATATTTCTTGCCACTCCCTTCTGGCCTGCAA
>PVJC01038905.1:0-16525 GCA_004026665.1 Murina feae | reverse complement strand
AGCCCGTGCGCGCGCCTCCGTACCTCTGTACTTTGCTTCCGCTGCTGCTCTGAGTCTCAGACTCTTCTCTGGTTGTAGGATTTTCACTCAGCCAGCCATCCTGTGGGTGCGAGTGGTGTTCGTGTGTTCTTCTCGTGGTTTTTCTGAAATAGTTGTTCACAGCTGCATATACGGTGTCTACCCTATGCCGCCATCTTGTTTCCTCTGGAAATTATGAATTCTTAAAGATAAGGTACAATGCCACTATAACAATATAATTGAAATACTTGGAAATAATAAATGTTTACAATTTCAATTATATTCCACTAGTGACCCAGTGCACAAAATTCATGCACATTAAAAGAGAATTAATTAGAGGAAATATTTTAATATTGCTTTTGCCCTTTCTCTATAATAGAAGTGTCAAAGATGAAAGAAAATTAGTAAAATGTATATGAAAATGTCCTTCCTGTCAGGATCTGACCCAGAGTCAAGTCCCTGCCCACCTGTGCGTTCCTCGAAATCCTGCGAGACCCAGCCCCAGCCAGCCCCACCCCTGTCAAGCCCCGCAGGGCAGGGGGCACAGCCTCAGGTCCCCAGTCAAGCCCAGCTGGGTGAGGGGGCGTGGCCTTAGGTCCCCTGGCCTGGCCTCAGGTCCTCCAGCCATGGTGCAAGGGTGCTAGGGCACGAGGGCGCAATGACCATTTGCATATTAGCTCTTTATTATATAGGATAGGTCCATAGTTTTTAAAGGCAGGCACGTGTGCATGCACATGCGCGCGCGCACACACACATTTGTGCATGTGCATTATTTTTAGAGCGCTATAAAGGAAACATTACTTTCAACTTTCAAACACCAAGAACTCTAAATTATTCACCCAGAGAATACTCTGGATCTTTAATTTGATTCTCCAGTCTTTATTACTTTTAGTTAATTTTTGAAGTATGATTCAAAGGGAGGGTCAGCTTTGTTCATTGTAATATTGAAACAAAGTTATTTTCCAAAGCATCTGCCTTTGGGGGCTTGAGAAATTAAGAAAGCACACAGACCTTCTGTCTCCTCAGTCACTGAGAATTGTTATGTGAATTCTGGAGAAGGGGCACAGCATCCTTCACAGTATATCTTAAAAACTTCCTTAGGGATTCAGAGGTGCATACCAATCTACCCAACACACACATAAAGACCACTAATAGAACGGTATCATAGCTCAATTAAGATGCTCCTTGACCTTCTATGTCAATTGACTGATTCTAAGAACATTATAGTATGCATGACTTATATCCTCCCCTAATTCTTATAAAACAATTTTTTCAGCTTATAGAGCCACTAGTGAGGCATTTTATAAGACTTGTGGCAAACCAGAAAGTGTTACAAGTAACTATTTTATACAAATTCTAATAAAGCCATTTTGAATTAGAAAGGCAAAATGACTATCCGAAATAATTTCAAACTAGAAGTGAGACTTGAATAGCTCTTCTCTGTTTATAAGGAGGAAGCTGAATAAATGACACTAAACTCAGGATATCATTGACTGTGAATTCAGAAATAAATTGCCTTACCCACCTAAAAATTTATTTTTAAATGGCATTCCTAAAGTAAAGCACAGTACAAATTAACTGCCCACGCATTTTGTTTCTTCTCTGACACTTTCTATAAATCCAAGTAATATCTATATCGTATCCCCTCAGGCCTTGGAGTGAGCATCTTTCATCTTTTCTACCCTGTCTGATAGATGAATATATCATTAAGCATACAAGCAGTGCCTAGAAAAGATCCTGGGATTAACACCAATTTCTATTTTCCAAGGAAGATCCAAACTTTTCAGAGCAAAATTATTCCACATAAATGTAGTATTTTAGGCAGTGGACTTCTAAAGGAATTTGCTTTAAGGTAGTTTCTTTTTAAAATACACCAGTCATATTTTATTCATCCATCGTATTCAAGCAGTTGTAAAACTGTTAATCGTGAATGGTAAAATTTATTTAAAAACATGATCTTATTGCTAGCTTATCAATTTTGTTGAAACAACTCTGGAACTAAGTGCTAAGTTTCTTAAAGCACTCGCATTCATTTTGTCACCTAACAACTTCATGACAGCCTCTGTAGATCATACAACTGCCACATTATATTTTGCCAGACAAAATAAACTATAACTGAGGTAATTAGCAATAGAAATAAGTTTTACGGTAAAGGCCTTTTATAAAGCACCAGGTGTTTGGTTGTTTTTCAATATGGAAGCTTCAAGTTAAAGGAGATCTTCTTCTACCCTTGCTATCTGCATATAGCAGGGGAAGGAGAAGGCACAATAAAAAAAATGATCTCAGCGACTTCTCTTTACTTTTAAAGGCCTGCTCTATACAAAAAAGACTGAAAAACCAGTCAAGGGGTGACTACCATTGATCTCATTTTTGGACCATTGAATGAAAAGGTCAGTGAATATTAGTAAATATTTCCAGTTTCAGAGGGAAAAGAAAATAGTTTTCTAGAGAAGAATTTGCTTTATTTATGATTATATGATTCCACAGAAACCTAATATGTAACTACTTATAAGACATATTTTTGTGATCATTAATACCATTCTCTCTTGTTCTTCACTGTCCCCCACCCCATTTACATTTTAAAGGAATTTTCCTTCTCAAAGAATAAAGAATGCTTATTTGAATGATAAACTATTCCATTTTTCAAAAAGAAATATTAAGAATCCATCCTCATAAAAATGTTAACCATGACTGGTGCTCATCACCCTAAAAAAGTAAAAATCTTAACTGTTACTAAGTGATACAAGGCACAAAGCCACCTTTTAATTCCTTTATTTGAGAAATGAGTGAAGTAATTGTAATATGTATTCTCTGAAAAGCTTGGTTACATAAAGTAGATAAATCTAGAATGTTGAGGAAAAAAAGGCAGAAAACACAAGAGTTCATATTATATGATTCTATTTGTATGATGTTTATTTTCAGGCAAAACTTAATCTGCATGATACGTCATAATAATGATTACTCTGGGTAACCCAGAATTGACTGATTACAATGGAGCAGGAGGGAGCCTTCCTGGGTGTTAGAATTATTCTAGCACCCAGTGGTAGTGATGGTGGTGGTTATATGGTTATATGGGTACATTCATAAAATTCTTCAAGCTGTACAATTAAGAATAAATATTTTTACAGTATATATTATATCTCAACATTAAAAAAATCCCTATCTATATATATAAAAGGCAAATACGCCAAGTGTCCGACCATCCGACTGGTCGCTATGATGCGCACTGACGCTCAACGCAGGAGCTGCCAAGCTGCAGTGGCTTGGCAGTGGTGGTTCTCACGTGATGTACCCCAAAATCAGAGAGGAGGAAGCCCAATTCTTCACGGGGCCACGCAACTCTATCTTTGGCCATGGGTTATGTTGTTGCTGGGGCACTGCTGGCCCCTAATCTGGTTTACTGCACACTTGCGTTTGCATTCCACACCCTGTATGACAGCAACTTTGCAGAGTACCCTCTTGCACTCTGGGACTTGTTGGAAGATGTCAGAGAGCTGATTTTGGCCCTATCCCTGCAGGCCAGGCCGAGGGATCTCACTTGCCAGAGGGACACCACTCACCCCACTGATGCCAGGGAGGTACCTCGGGAGATTGGTTCCAGGGTGTGTCTGGCCCCTCTCACCTAGACCTGCCTGCTGGCCACTTTCTAATTAATTGCCTTTCAACGTGCACAAATCCATGCACCGGGTCACTAGTAAGTATATAAATTGAAACAATATTTGTAATAAATAAAATCACAAAAAATCAGCAAGTATGGCATTAGAGATAGCATGATCCGCAGCAAGTTTCCCTTCTAAATGTATGATTATTTAAGTTTATAAAATGGTCTGTAAAATCTAGAGCCAAATAGCTTCAAATCAAAACAAGTGTATTGACTATGTATTTGTGGGACAGGAGAGTTTACTCTAAGTGCTTCAAACACTTGTTAAACAACCCACATTATTCATTTGTTAAATGATAGATATTAAATTAATTTCATGTCTTATAGTTTGTTTCCAGGGAACAGTAGGGTAATTTTATCAGGTTCAAACACATTTAACTTGAAGAACCTGTTAATTCTGGTCTTATAAATGCAGGGCAAGATGTAGCATGTCAAAGACAACTGATGCACCCTGTTAAACAGCCAAGTTGTGATTGTAGATAATTGGAAATGTAATACAGACAAGTTAGGTTTTGGTCTTTTAAAAGTTCCATACACTATACAAATATTTATGCAAAAGCTCTTCATCCATAAAAAACTTTCTATATTTCCTATAAAGGCTTTAAAAAGTCAGGGATTAAATAGTTAAGTTCTGTGCTTTTTCTCCCTCCTCACACACTGAGTTACTTGTTCTTCTTTGGTTCTACCACACTGAAAGTTTTACATTTTCCTTCTATGGTTTTATGATTATCCTCACCATATTTAAGAATATTTGACTATGCTAACTCTAAAGTCAACATCTCTACAATTCTTAAAAACAGAATCAAATCTAGAGCCAAATAACTTCAAGTCAAAACAAGTGTATTGACTATGTATTTGTGGGACAGGAGAGGATTACTCTAAGTGCTTCAAACACTTGTTAAACAACCCACATTATTTGTTTTTTAAATGCTAGGTATTAAATAAATTTCATGTCTTATAGTTTGGGAACAAACTTTTAATTCCTATTGTTTATATCAATCTAAATGTCATTTTATTTGTAATTTTGAAGTTACATCATTATTAAGTTTTTATACAGCTAATGACTGTTTAGATTTACCATCATGTTGGCTAATTTGTTTGCTATTTTCTTCCTTCTAACTGAAATACATCTTTTATTAATTTGTTCAGATACGGTTTTCCTGACAGTAAACACTGTTTTCATATAAAGATGTATTGCTTTGATTTTTTTCTCGAACCACAATTTAGCAAGACATCAAATTCTATCTGCACATTCCAGTGCAGTAGCCATTAGCCACATGTGGCTTTTGACTGGAAAACATTTTCTTTTAAAAACAATGAGTTTCAGCCCAACTGGTGTGGCTCAATGGTTGAGCATCAACCTATGAACCAAGAGTTCAGTAGTTCAATTCCTGGTTAGGGCACATATCCAGTTTTCGGACTCAATCCCCAGTAGGAGGCATGCAGGAGGAGGCAGCCGATCAATGGTTCTCTCCCACTGATGTTTCTATCTCTATATCCCTCTCCCCGTCTCTCTCTCTAAAATCAGTAAAAACATATATTTTTAAGAACAAAACAAAAAATGAGTTTCAAATTAATAAGGAAAAAGGTCAAGCTCTTAATTTAAAAACTAAACAAATTTTGGTAAATATTTGATATATTTTTAAAAGAAGCTTTAGTTAAATAACTGCACATATTGAGTGAGTGCAATGTGATGTTATGACATGAATATACCTGTGAAACTATTACCACAATGAAGGTAACCAACATATCCACCATCCAAATGTTTAATCATACACTTTTGTAATCCCAATTTCCTCCCCTTGTGTAACTCTCATCCTAAGTAATTAACTGATCTACTTTACCATTATTGTTTAGTTTGTATATTTTAGAATTTTAGATTAAAATCATACAACATGTATTATTTTTGTCTATTTCCTTCACTCAGTATAATTCATTATTTTGAAATTAATCTATACTGTTGCATGTATCAATAGTTTGCTCCTTTTTAAAATGTATACATTTTTATTGATTTCAGAGAGGGAAGGAGCGGGAGAGAGATAGAAATATCAATGATGAGAATCATTGACCAGCTGTCTCCTACACACACTTCCCTGCTGGGGATCGCAACCCAGGCACATGCCCTAACTCCTGGTTCACAGGTTGAGGCTCAACCACTGAGCAACACCGGCCAGGCATTTGATCATTTTATTGTTTTATTACATGGACATACCACTGTTTGTTTACCCATTCACCTGTTGATAGACATTTGGATTCTAGCTTTTGGCTACTGCAAAAACAATTTGCTATGAACATACATGTATAAGTTTTTATATAGAAATATATTTTCATTTCTTTTGGTAGTACGTGTATATTTAACTTTTTAAGAAACTGTTAAACAGTTTCCAAAATGTAAAACCATACCATTTCCCATTCTCACTAGCCATGTATAAAAGTTCCACTTGCTGTCAAGTCTTTGCTATTCTTGGTGTGGTTAGTCTGTTAAATTTTAAACATTCTAATAGATGTGTACTAGTGTTTCTGTGGTCTTAATTTGCATCTTCTTGATGATTAGTGATATTAAGAATTCTGGATTTCCCTGATGACTAATATCTTCATGTTATCTTCTTTAGTAAAGTTTCTGTTCAAATCTTTTGCCCAATTTGGGAGGGGGGTTGTTTGTTCCTTACTATTGAGTTTTGTGAGTTGTTTATATAGTATGGATATAAGTCCTATATCCATTATATAACTTACAAATATTTTCTCCCACCCTTTAACTCCTTTCATTCTCTTAATGTATTTAGGAGAGATGCTTTTAATTTGGATAATGTCCACTTTATCTTCTTTTTTTCTTTTACAAATCATGCATTTGGTATTGTATCTAAGAACCGGTTTCCCTAACCCAGGGTCACAATTATTATCTCCTGTGCTTTCTTCTATAATTTTACAATTTTAAGTTTTACATTTAAATCTATAACCCATTTTGAATTAGTTTTTGTATGTGGTGTGGGGCAAGATAAAAAATATATATATTTTAAAAATGTTTTGGACCTGGCTGGCATGGCTCAGTGGGTGAGCGTCAACCTTTGAACCAGGAGGTCAGGGTTTGATTCTTGGTCAGGGCATATGCTTGGGTTGTAGGCTCAATCCCCAGTGTAGGGTGTGTAGGAGGCAGCTGATCAATGGTTTTCTCTCATCATTGATGTTTCCATCTCTCTCACCCTCTCCCTTCCTCTTTGAAATCAATAAAAATATATTTAAAAAAATTTTTAGTATATGGATATCCAATTATTATAGTCCCACAAGAGGCCTGGTGCACAAAATTCATGCATGGAGTGGGGGGTGTCCCTCAGCCTGGCCTGCACCCTCTCACAATCCAGGACCACTGGCTCCTAACCATTTGCCTGCCTACCTGCCTGATTGCCCCTAATCGCTTCTGCCTGCCAGACTTATTGCCCCCTAACCACTCCCCTACCAGCCTGATTGACACCTAACTGCTCCCCTGCTGACCTGATCACCCCCAACTGCCCTCCCCTTTTGGCTTGATCACCTGCAATTGCCCTCCCCTGTCAGCCCAATTGCCCTCAACTGCCCTCCCCTGCCGCGACCTGCCTCCTCCACCAGGTCCTGCCTCCGCTGTGCACTGGGGCCATCTTGTGATGACATTAGGGCGTGATGTGTGATGTCATGACACCCACCCTGAAAAAGACTATCATTTGTATCTTTCTCAAAAATCAATTGACTACATAAATGTTGATCTCCTCTGGACTTTATACTGTTCCATTGATCTATTTGTCTATTTTGATTAATATAGCTTTATAATAAATGTTGAAATAAGGTTATGTGAGTCCTCAAATTTTGGTCTATTTCATGTTGTTTGGGCTATTCTAAATCCACTGAATTGTCTTATGGACTTTAGAATCAAGTCACAAATTTCTAAAAACAAACAAAAAAACACTGGGATTGCATTGAAAATAAAAGAATTTAGACAACAATATTGAGTCTGATCCAGGAGCACAGCATAGCCTTCCCATTTATTTAGGTCTTCTTTAAGTCCTCTCAGCATTGTTTTTCAGTTTTCATTATGTAGGTCTTCACACCTTTTGTCAGATTTATTCCTAATTACCAATTTAAAATGCTACCTTACAGGGGAGCAATGGGGAGCAGTAGTGGGTCCCAGGCTAACTCCTGAACCTGTTTCTAAGAACATCTTTTTTCTAACCTCTCAGTGACCCAAAACAGCCCCGCCTAGGCTCATTTCTTTCCTATAACATTTCTATAGCCAAAGCAGTCCCTTCGATGCTCTCCCCTGTTGTTTCTCCTATCCTAAGCTCTTCCTTGTTTCACTGGCCCCAGCTTAACTAAATGTACTCTCAAAATCACCTGGACTCATCTTGTGAAACCTTTCCTGCATGAAGTCAAGAGCCTACATGCCACAGGCCGGCCTGAGGCAGACCCACTCTGGGTCTGGTTCCTGTCTGAAAATACTTCAACTGAAAGGACCAAGTGAGATCTCGGACAGGGAGAAGGAGTCTTTACAATTTCGTAGATTTCAACATAGAAAAATTGCAGTGTTAGACCAGCTGGTTTGGTTCAGTGACTGAGCTTTGACCCATGAACCAGAAAGTCATGTTCTACTGGTATTCCTGGTCAAGGGCACCTGCCTGGGTTGTGAGGCTGGATCCCCAGTAGGGGGCATACAAGAGGCAGCCAACTGATGTTTCTCTCTCATCATTGGTGTTTCTATTTCTCTCTCCCTTCTTCTCTCTGAAGTTGATATACAGATATAAAGAAAAATTGCAATCTTAACAGGAAAACGTACAATGATTAATTGGTGATGTTTTTCATGGCATGCGAAGGAAGAGGGTGGGATTGCCATGTATTTGTCATCCCTCATCTGGACAGCCTTTAGTCTTCCAGTGACTTCTTTTAAAATGATTTTATTGATTTTAGAGAGAGAAGAAAAGATGGAGAAAGAGAGAGAAATATTGATGAGAGAGAACTATTGATCAGCTGCCTCCTCAACTCCCTCCACTGAGGATCGAGCCTGCAAGCAGGCTTATGCCCTAATCAGGAATCAAACTGGTGACTTCTCAACCAGGATGCACCGGACACATTGGATGGTGCATGGGATAACACTCAGTCAATTGAGACACAACATCAGGCTAGGTTTTTGTTTGTTTCTTTGTTTGATTATTTGTTTTTTTTAATGTGCAGAAACCTCTTCAGGGTCCCTAATTACAAAACATCATGAAGATTCAATGAAGGGAATCACCATCTGGGGTTTTCCACTTGCTTTTCTTATTTGCTTCCTACATGGCTAGTGTGTAAAAAAAGTTACTTTTCTTTAATCCTCACTAGAGTATATGTTTTTATTGATTTTTAAAGAGAGAGAAAGAAAGAGAGAAACATCGATGTGAGAGAGAAATCAGCTGCCTCCCATAAGCACCCTGACCAGGGATCGAACCCAAAACCTAGGTATGTGTCCTGACCAGGAATCAAAACTAAAACCTTTTTTTGGTGAACAGGATGATGCTCCAACCAACTGGTCTTACCTGGCCAGGGCTTCAGAAGGTTACTTTCAATCCTTCACTTCCTACCAAGTCTATTTTCTTGTTCACATTGAGACAACTAGACTATCTCAGATCCTCTAGCAGAAAATTATAATCTAACAGCAATTATATGTGCAAAATCCTGTGCACTTTGGTCCCACAGTCCATCATTCAGAATTAGAGCAAGAACTTTCTATCTCAATATTTTATTGAAGTTGCTCATGTGTGCTCCTGGGTCCTGACTCCTATGTGCAACCTGTGAAAAAACCTCAAGCTTCTTCTTTATCAGAAGGCAAGTTTCCTCATTGGGGGCTACAGCCCTCATGTGACCAAGGAGAAGACCAGAGCCTGTGCTACAGCTTGGACAGCAGAAGACGGTTTTCCAGAAACCAATCACTAGACACAACTCAAGACCCAAAACTTGCCTGGGCAGTGTTGCTCAGTGGTTAAGCATTGACCCATGAACCAAGAGGTCATCATTTCGATTGCAGGTCAGTGCACATGCCCGAATTGAGGGCTAGATTTCCAGTTGGGGACGTGCAGGAGGCAGCTGATTGATGTTGATGCTTCTCTCTCATCAATGTTTCTATCTCTCTATCCCTCTCCCTTCCTCTTTCTCTTAAAAAAAAAATAGTGGTGGGGAGAGGTCCTCATTCCCACATGTTGCTCCTGGAAGTAGATTTATTTTATTATTTTTTTAAAAATATATTTTTATTGATTTCAGAGAGGAAGGGAGAGGGAGAGAGATAGAAACATCAATGATGAGAGAGAATCATTGATCCGCTGCCTCCTGTATGCCCCCTACTGGGGATCTAGCCCACAATCCAGGCATGTGCCCTGACCAGGAAACAAACAGTGATCCCCTAGTTCATAGGTCAATGCTCAACCACTGAGCTATGATGTCCAGATGAGGCAGTTCTTTTTTATTGACAGGTGTGTGTTTTTAAATGAAGAACTGAATAAGTGTGTTTTCTACACCTACTGAGATGATCATATGGTTTTGCTTCTATTTAGTTTTAAAATATGGTGAATTATACTGATTGATTTATGAATGTTAAACCAACCTTGTATACCTAGGATCTACTTGATCATGATGTATTATCACTTTTATATATTGTTGGGACTCAATCTGTTACAATTTTGTTAAGACTTTTTGCATTAGTGTTCATAAGGTTAGTGGTCTATAGTTTTACTTTCCCTAGTGTATTTGTCTGGTTTTGATATTATAGTAATGCTAACCTCATAGAATTAATTGAGAAGTATTTTCTAATTTTCTATCTTCTTCAAGTATTTGATATAGAATTACTTTTTCTTCTTTAAATTTTTAAATTTCCCTAGTGAAGCAATATGGGTCTAGAATTTTCTTTATGGGACATTTTAAACTATATATGCAATCATCTTAATAGATATAATAGGTAAAGGCAATTCAGGTTGTCTTTTTTTTTTGTGAGTGAGCTTGTTTTTGGTAGTTTGTGTCTTTTCAGGTGTCCATTTCATGTAAATTATTAAAATTTTCAACAATTTTATTAATAATCTTCTTATTCTTTTAATATCTGTATAATATAAAGTGATATCACTTTTGTCATAGACATATTTCTAAATATACTGGTGGGGAATCGGGGAGTGGGAGAAAGGTGCCCTGGTCCTGACTGCTGGGGCCTCAGATCTGGCTGTGGGCAGGCCCCAGTGGCGACACTCACTCACACACACACATACACACACACACACAAAAGGTGCCTGCCAGCCTGGGGCCATCATAGGACATCCACTGAGGTTTTCTGGACTGTGAGTGGGGGCAGGCTAGGCTGAGGGACCCCTCCCCTCCCCCCATGCACGAATTTCATGCACCGGGCCCCTAGTATCATATAAAATTGAATGAAAACAATGATGACAGTAAGATAAGCAAAAACATCAATACAGTGGAAGATTTTTAACTATACTGAAAGATTTGACAGATCAAGTATACAAAGCAATAAAAACCTAGACAAGTTTTTCAAAGCATTAGGCGCTGGCTGCAGAGGAGGGAGAGCAAGTAATGTGGACCACCGCAGGCAGCAGCCAGCCGGGGCTGCAGCTACGGACGAGGGGACGAGGAGGCGGGAGCCATCGGGGACCCTGCAGGCGGCACCCAGCAGGGCCTGCTTGCTCACCCCTGTGGTGTGGAGCAGACAGGCCTGGCAGAGAGCAGAGAACCACTTGGAGTGGCCCAAGCCATCAGCAGCACATCTCCTGAGGGCTCCTGAACTGGAGAGGGTGCAGGTCCAGCTGAGGGAACTCCCCACCTGCCCTCTCCCTCTCCCACCTACCCATGCATGAATTTCATGCACCAGGCCCCTAGTTATTCATAAAGGTGTTTACTACAGAATCACAAAATAAGCAAACTAATACAGGTATCCCTGCTTTTTGAAAATCTGTTTTACTCCACTTGGCTTTTATTGAAGATCTATATTAATACTTGACTTTGCTAACTGAAAGAAATCCAAAGAGGATTTTAGCTTTTACCAAAAAAAGGTGAAAATACAGCACTCAGTATTTGTCTTGCAGAAAGCCATTACAGAGGCAGGGCACCTGGGCAGCGAGAGTGGTATTGCCAAGCTCTTCCCAGTGAAACTGAGGGTCCTTATAATGTTGATTAATTTTAGCTTTAAATCCTAGCTTCAGAAATCATCTCTCTCTCTCTCTATCCTTCAGAGACCTAGCCTTTTCCCTGGATAGTCAGCAACTCTGGGGGCAGCAGAAGATAGCAGCCAGGATCTGACTATTATTGGTCACAAGGTCTAGACCTCTGGCCAGCTAAAGATAACATGCTGAGCTGTTATGTATCAGTGCCTGAGTCCTAATGTGGAAGGGCCCCCTGGCCCTGGCTACTTTCCCATGAGACTGGATAGAGGAACAAGGGAACAGACCTCAAAACTGTCCTCAAGACATAAATAAAGGATTTATTACTCTTCCTCATTTCCAATCAATCAGTTCCCAGCAAGACCCCAAAGCCCTAACCCACAGTGTCTTGAGATTTTGCTCTATATACTCTGTAAGTTACCGGTTATGGGGAGTTCGGGCTTTAGAGCACCAGTTTGCTGGTGTCCTGGATGGCGCCTCCACTGCAATTCTCCATTTTTGGTGTTTGGCTGTTAGTGCCGTGTGGATGAACTCTTTCTGTTCTAAAACACCTGGGAACCATACTCAGCACCAAGCTCTCACAGCTTTGAACTGTGAGCATCTGTGCTTTATCTCCATTTACCTTGTATATCCATTATAAAAGTGTGTTCTAAGGTAATCAGAAAAGCCTATGAGAACTTGTAAAGGTGTTAACATAAAACTAGATGTAATTAAACATATTTGGCATGATTTGGTAAGTTATTTGGGAGATCTGGAAACACTAAAAATTTTTTCCATTCAAATTAATCAAAGAAGCATTAGCTTCTTTGATTTACGAATTTCAGCTTAACAAAAGGTTTCATAGGAATGCTCTGCTTTTGTATAGAGGGGGAAACCTGTATTTTATTTCAGGTCAGTAAGGGGGGAAAAAAACTTGTGGCAATAAACGACAGTGTGCTATCAAATACAAGAAATAAAAAATCCTAGATTTCAGATAAACTCAATCAAATAAGCAAAATTTTCCTCCAAAACAGAAATTTCCAACTGGCAATCGTAATAGTTGGTAATCTCCAGATGCCAAGGAATCCAAATTCAATTTGTCTGTATTACTGATGCTATTCAGTGAACTTAACTGAAGGCCTATGGTAACCAACCCCCATGGACAGTGTTTAGCACATAGCTGCCTTACAATTAATTTATAACACATCCAGTAAGTTTCTTTATTGTAACGTGCCAATATGTTATAAAATAATGACAAGTACTTTACAATCTGATACTCAACCTCTATTAAAATTATGAAATTTGAAAGAAAGAGTACTCAGGCATGCAAGATGCTTATATTCCTTGAGTCATGGCTTGGGCAGTGATCCTGCCATGAGTACAATGAAAAGCTATTACCTCCCTCCTCTGAAGGAACATCTGTAGTTCTTATTACCTCTATCACTCGTCTGGCACTCTGTTTCATATGCATCTGATCTGAATAAACCCCTTAAGGGCAACAGTGACATCTTCTTATCAGGCTCTTCCATGCCGTACCTCACAAGTCAATGTTTCTTAAATACTAACTGACTATTGTTAATTAACTGAGCAATGCCACCAACATATCCTTTCTTCAACAACATCTTTGGAGCATGGCTACCTGTTCTATAGTCTAGAGCAGGGGTCCTCAAACTTTTTAAACAGGGGGCCAGTTCACTGTCTCTCAAACCGTTGGAGGGCCCGACTATAGTTTAAAAAAACAAAACAAAACTATGAACAAATTCCTATGCACACTGCATATATCTTATTTTGAAGTAAAAAAGCAAAACGGCAAAAACACCGGCATGTGGCCCCCAGGGCCATAGTTTGACGATGCCAGGTCTAGAGTGCCTATACTTTCAAATTTTCTGAAAAAAATAAAATAAAGCAAATAAAGCTACAAGGTCTATTAAAATAGCTGGATTTTAGGTAAGTGGCATTAAATAAAAGGAATTACTTTTCTTTCGATTTATCCTAATTCTAATAAAACATCTTCAAACATCCAGTTACTGCAGAATTGGGTGGGACCTTACACTGTTTTGTTTACGTTCCAGTCCCTGGATGGGAAAATAACAGCAACAACAAGAATGATGACAAATATTACCATCTGTCCCCAATCTGTACTCAGTCAATGGTCACCCCTACAACTTCCAAAAAGGTCCCCTTGCTGTTCGTCTTAAGCAATTCAAACATAAAATACATCAGAATATCCTTAAAAACTTGTTAAAACACTAGTTGCTGGCTGTACCCCCAGGAGTTTCTTATTCAGTTAGGTCTACAGTAGGCCTACGCATTTGCATTTCTAATACATTTGCAAGGTGATGCTGATTCTACTGATCCAGGGACCAAACTTGCAGAATTATTACCTCATCTATGTTTGTTTATTGTGCCTGATTAATTCATTCAAATCAAAGATGAAGTTTGATTCTTTACCTTCTGTTCTAAACAGGTGTTGTTGATATGGTGTAAAAACTTCATGTGGAACTTTTCAGCAAGATATCAAATGTTTTTGATCAACCAATGGGTGACTTCTTAATTTTTCCACCTCCAAAATGCCACATGGCCATTTGGAGCAGGTGACTACCTCTATAGGGAAGCACCCGGGAAGTTATTCAGTATTCATTATTCCAATTTAGAGTTACAGGGATAAACATATTATTCTCTCTGCCAGGAATGTTTTCCCCTCCTCCTTAACCTGGTTAACCTCTCCTTTCCTTTCAGGTCTTAGCTTGATCTATGCAGGGAGGCTTTCCTTTTCCTCCCCATGACCATGTCAAATTCTCCTACTGTGAGTTCTCATAGAACCCCTGGATCCTCTCCTATGTAGTCTTGTCATGGTTGAATTTCTTACATTTGTTTATGTAAATATTTTATTAATAGCTGTTTTCCACACTGGACTATAAACTCCCTACAGACAGAGAACATTTTCTTACTTTGATCATCATATTTTTACTCTCTAGCACAATATCAGGCACATCAAAGATGTTCAAATAAAGATCTGAGCTTTTTTAGCCCTAAGAGAGGTAAGGAAAGTATTCTTCTATACTCTGCCCCTTTATCAATTTTCAGCTACCCAATATTCAAAATTAAGAAAAGAAAAAGAAGACCTACCTTTCCTGAACAATTCTTGAAGACTTTCAGCACTTTGATTTAATACAGCCCATAGTTCCTCCTCTTGAAGGGGTCCACCCCGAACCTCCAGGGCCTCAGCTAGTGACACGTGCATATTACCTAGGAAACAAAGGTAACAGATGGTCTACACATCAACAAGTAGCACTTGCAGGGGTGAAAGTTCTCATCTATGAGGTCCCTATCTACCTAATTTTTCAACATGGCTTTCAATCTAAATATAATCCTACACTTAAACTCATAGAGGGTAAAGGTATTGAAGGGGGATAAAAACATCAAAACAACTACTTGCCCTGGTACAATAGAGTCAACCTCAGAGACAGAATTAGAGAATAGTGGTGCAGAGTATTTCATGGGAGAAGACAAAGAAACCACAGGGACCCAGGAGGCCAAAGTGTAGATGATTAAAACAAAGCAGCCAGACTGAACTGAAGACCTTTCAGATTACAGTTCTAAATTTCACCCTACCCATCCAGGTTAAAAGAGTAGGAGTAGAGAGGAGGCCCTATAGCCATAGAGGGGGAAGTTGCGAATAAGATGGAGTATCTGTGTCCATTCATTGATGGATTTCTGTATCTCCAACATATCTACTCTATAAAAGCGAAATAGTAAAATTAACCGTTTCTTCGGGACGCCCACCAGCCAATCAGAGCAATGGTATGCAAATTAGCCCAGCCAAGATGGCGGAAGCCCACCCAAACACTGGGTCCAATGGAGCTATGGCGCCAGTGAATGCACAGTCGGAAGCCTGGCCTCCGCCTGTGTGTTTGCCGGCGCAGCCGGGGCTGGGAATGGAGCATTTGCCAGAGGTGGGTTCTGGGCAGTGGCGGCCTGCTGCAGCGTGGGGAGGAAGCCAGGCCCCCGACCCTGCAGCCGGGGCTGGGAATGGAGCAATCGCGCCGGCGAACACCAGGTCCGCCTGTGCCGGCAGTGGGTTCCGGGGCAGTGGCGTCCGGCTGCAGGGCCGGCAGAAGCCTGGCCCCCAGCCCTGCAGCCAGGGCTAGGAATGGAGCGATGGCGCCTGCGAACGCCAGGTCCGCCTGTGCATTTGTGGGCAGTGGGTTCCGGCCAGTGGCAGCCGGCTTCAGGGCGGGCGGAAGCCAGGCCCCCAACCCTGCAGCGGGGCTGGGAATGGAGCGATCACACAGGCGAATGCACAGGGGGAGGCCTGGCCTCCGCCTGCGCGTTTGCTGGTGGTTGGTTCCGGGCAGTGGCGGCTGGGTGCATGGCGGGGCGGAAGCCAGGCCACCGGCCCTGCAATCGGGCTTGGGAATGGAGCTATCGCGGGCCCACATGACCTCGGAGGCTCATCGGCAGCGGCTTGCCGCCTGGATCCAACCTTGTGGCCTGCTCTGGGTGTGCGGGAGCTTCTGTTGCCCATGGCGGAGCCTACTATGCAGGTTGGCCACAGATGTTCCCTTTGTTGTATGTGTTTCTCCCATTGACCTCTTCCTCCTCATATCCAACCCTCCCCAGGCCTTTCCCCCTCTATGTCTATGTCCATAGGTTATCTCTTAACATTTCTGTTTCCTTTCCAATCTCTAAATTTTATTTTCTAAGTTGTGTACTA
>PVJC01038904.1:0-16527 GCA_004026665.1 Murina feae | reverse complement strand
ATAACCAATGAACACAAAACACTGGGGGGTAGGAGAGGTGAGGGGAAGGGAAAGGGGAAAAAGAGATATATGTACTAATCTTTGTAAAGCTTTATGTAATAATAATTTTTAAAAAAATTAAAAAAAATACAAAAAAAAAAGTAAAATGCCAAGGGCAAAAGATAAAGAGAGAATTTTAAAAGCAGCAAGAGAAAATCAGCCAATTACTTACAAGGGGGCACCCATACAACTGTCAGCTGATTTCTCAACAGAAACTTTGCAGGCCAGAAGGAAGTGGCAAGAAATATTCAAAGTGATGAATAGCAAGAATCTACAACCAAGATGACCTTATCCAGCAAAGCTATCATTCAGAATTGAAGGTCAGATAAAGAGCTTCACAGACAAGAAAAAGCTAAAAGTTCATCACTACCCAACCAGTATTATATGAAATGCTGAAAGGTATCCTTGAGAAGAGGAAGAAGAAGAAAAAGTAAAGATAAAAATTATGAACAACAAATACATATCTATCAACAAGTGAATCTAAAAATCAAGAGAATAAAAAATCTGATGAACAGAATAAACTGGTGAATAGAATAGAATCAGGGCATAGAAAGGGAGGGGACTGATAATTCTCAGGGGGAAATGGGTGTTGGGATGCGGGAAGAGACTGGATAAAAATTGTACATCTATGGATGAGGACAGTGGCGGGGGGGTGGACAAGAGCAGAAGGTGGGGTGGGAACTGGGAGGAGGGGAGCTATGGGGGGAAAAAAGAGGAACAACTGTAATAATATGAGCAATAAAGATTTAAAAAAAGAATATGTTGAGTGAAATAAGTCTGTCAGAAAAAGCATTTTTTAAAGAAATGTCATGACATTTATTTCCTTAAAGAGCTGGGGAGCTCAGAACAGTCAAGATATAGACCAGTGGGAGCCATTAAAATCGTCAGCTGTCATCCGCCATACCAACCCTGAGGTGCAGAATGCCCAGACTATGATAGTGTTGGACTTTGCGACTAGGGGAAGAATTAGGCTGTGCATAATTCTGGCTAATTTAATGGCTATTCTGCAGTAAAAAAATAAGAATGTATTATTTTAGTAGTTGGAAATTGCAATAAACATTTCCAAATAAAAAACAGAGGCCCTAACATGTTTGGTTCAGTGGATAGAATATCGGCCTGTGGGCTGAAGGACCCCAGGTTCGATTCCGGTCAAGGGCATGTACCTTGGTTGCGGGCACATCCCCAGTAGAGGGTGTGCAGAAGGCAGCTGATCAATGTTGTTTCTCTCTCATCGATGTTTCTAACTCTCTAACCCTCTTCCTTCCTCTGTATAAAAAAATCAATAATATATATGTATTTTTTTTTATAAAGAGTGAAGTTGAAGAAATAGAAAAGGTAGATATGATAGGAAAAATGTAATACCTCCCCCCTTAGAATTTAAGAAATGTGAGCGTGTTTATTTAAGGGAAGCCAATGAAATGAGGGAGATTGAAGACAGAAAAGAAAAAAAAAGAGAGAATATATTTTAAAAGCCACATGTCTGAGTAGAGAGGGAAATGGAGCCTAAGCACTTGAGATGGGATTAACCTAGATGGAGGAGGGCCATCTCTTATTTTAGGGAGAAGCAGGAGCAAGAAAGGTATGTGTATGTGCAGATACAAACCATTCTGTAGGTCATGGATGGAGAACTAGTGTTCATGTTTGAGAGAATATTTTCTCTGTGAATGAGAGCAACATTCTAGATGAGAGGGCAGATGGAGACTTGTGGAGAGTCATGAGGGTAGAGGTAGAAGGAGCCGAGTAGAAACAGAAAGTAGGATTGCTGCCCTAGCCAGTTTGGCTCAGTGAATAGAGCATTGGCCTGTGGACCAAAGTGTCCCAGGTTCAATTGCCATCAAGGGCACATATCTTGGTTGTAGACTCCTCCCTGGCCCCAGACCTGGTCAGGGCTCTTGCAAGAAGCAACCAACTTATGTGTTTCTCTCACATTGATGTTTCTCTCTGTCTTTCCCTCTCTCTTCCACTCTTCTTAAAAATCAATGGAAAAATATCCTCAGGTGAGTATTAACAATAAATAAACAAACAAACAAACTAACTAACAATAGATTGATTAAAAAAAAGATTTTCTAAAAAAAAAAAAAAGGTAGGATAGGATTGCTGAGTTAGGCTCAGCATTCCAACCAGATGGGATTGGAAACCATAGCTTTGAGATGTGTGTATATCATCAGGACAAGAATTTGAGCTCCTCAAACAACCTCCCACTTTTGAGGAGAATGACAACTGATCCACACAGAACATTTTAACAGGTCCACTGAACCCTTTCACATGGAGTTAGCCTGGGTGACTTTGGTTTTTGCCTGCCGTGAATGTAGCCTATAGCTATGGGTCTCTTGAAGGCTGCCTGTTCTGGCCTGCTGTCAGGAATTGAGGCCCAGATGCCCTTTGCTCTGGGATACATTCTCCATGTGCTCATTTCCTCAACCTGGGGAAATACCATTCTTGGATTAAAATTTCTTTCACCTTGCAAGGCTCCAGCCATGAGATCTGTCCATGATCTCCAATACTCTTCTCAGCCTTGGGCTTTTGAAAACAAAACCAGGGGAGGGATTTTAGGTAAGTTAGTTTTCTAGGCCTAGAATTTTCTTTGTGGAAAGTTTTTAGTCCTGCATTTAATTTCTTAATAGTCATAGAGCTATTCAGGTTATCCATTTCCTGCTGAATAAGTTTGGTAATTTGTGTCTTTCAAGGATGCTCTTCATTTTATTTAAGTTGTCATATTTATTGGCAAAAATTTGTTTACCTATCCCCTTATTGTTCTTATAATTCTGCAAAATGTTTAAAGATATATCCTCTTTCATTCCTAATAGTAGTAATATTTTTGTGTTCTCTTTTTTACATGATCATTCTGCTTAGATGTTTATAAATTTTATTGATCATAAAAAGTAAGCTTTTTATTATTTTTCCTGTTCTTTTTTAACTTTATGCATACTGACTTTCACTATTATCTTTATTATTTATTTCTTTTTGCTTACTTTGGGTTTAATTTGCTCTGCTTTCTCTAGTTTCTTAATGTGGAAGCTTAGATGACTGATTTTCCTTGTTTTCCAATATAAGCATTTAATATTCTAAAGTTCCATGTGTGTATTACTTTATTCATATACCACAAATGTTGATATGTTGTATTTTAATTTTAACTCAATTCAAGATATTTCTGATATCATTTGTAATTTTTTTCTTTTATTAATATATTATTTAGAAGCCTATTATTTCCCAAATATTTGAGGGATTTCCGGATATCTTTCTGTTATTAATTTCTAATATAATTCCATTGTGATCAGAAAACATAGATTTCTTTAAAATTTATTGAAACTTATAGTATAGTCTATAGTATAGTCTTAATTAGCTTTAATGTGGATTTGAATATTTATTATTCTGTTTTGTGATGGAGTGTTATGTAAATATCAATTAGGGCATGTTGGTTGACATTATTGTTCAAGTTTTCAATATCCTTATTGAGTTTTTATTTGTTTACAATTTTGTAGAGAAAAATATTTATTTATTTATTATTTATTTATTTATTTTTAAATTGTATTTTATTGATTTTTTACAGAGAGGAAGAGAGAGGGATAGAGAGTCAGAAAGATCGATTAGCTGTCTCTCACACACCTCCCACTGGGGATGTGCCTGCAACCAAGGTAATGCTCTTGACCAGAATCGAACCTGGGACTTTTCAGTCTGCAGGCCAACTCTCTATCCACTGAGCCAAACCAGTCAGGGCTATTTTTTATTTTTTTTTATAAATGTTTATTGTTTAGATTATTACAGTTCTCATTCCCCTCCACAGCTCCCTTCCACCTGGTTCCCACCTCACACCCTGCCCTTATCCCTCCAGTCCTCATTCATAGGTGTACAATTTTAGTCCAGTCTCTTCTCACACCCCCACACCCTCTTCCCTCAAAGATTTGTCAGTCTACTTAATTTCTATTCCATTCACCAGTTTATTCTGTTGATCAGATTTTTTACTCTCTTGATTTTTAGATTCACTTATTAATAGATATGTATTTGTTGTCACTTTGTTGTTCATAATTTTTATCTTTACCTTTTTCTTCTTCTTCCTCTTCCTAAAGAATACCCTCAGCATTTCATATAATACTGGTATAGTGGTGATGAACTCCTGTAGCTTCTTCTTATCTGTGAAACTCTTTATCTGACCTTCAATTCTAAATAACTTTGCTGGATAGAGTAATCTTGGGTGTAGGTTTTTGCTATTCGTCACTTTGAATATTTCTTGCCACTCCCTTCTGGCCTGCATAGTTTCTGTTGAGAAATCAGCTGATAGTTGTACAAGTACTCCCTTGTAGGTAACTTTTTCTCTTGCTGCTTTTAAGATTCTCTTTGTCTTTTACCCTTGGCATTTTAATTATGATGTGTGTTGGTGTGGTCTCTTTGGATTCCTCTTGTTTGGAATTCTCTGTGCTTCCTGGACTTGTAAGTCTATTTCTTTCACCAGGTAGGGGAAGATTTCTGTCATTATTTCTTCAAATAGGTTTTCAATATCTTGCTCTCTCTCTTCTTCTGGCACCCCTATAATTCGGATATTGGTACACTTGAAGTTGTCTGAGAGACTCCTTGCACTGTCTTCATATTTTTGTATTCTTGTGTCCTTTGTCTTTTCCAGTTGGGTGTTTTTTGCTTCTTTATATTTCAAATCTTTGCCTTAATTCTTGGGATCTTCTCATATGGTGTTGGATCTCTGTATAATATTCTTTATTTCAGTCAGTGTATGCTTAATTTCTAATTGGTCCTTTTACATATCATTGAGGCTCTCACTATATTTCTCAGAGGTTTCTAGAAGATTCTTGAGTAACCTTATAACCATGGTTTTTAAACTCTATATTCAGGAGTATGCTTTCCTTCATTTCTTTCATTTGTGAAATGTTTCTTTGTCTCCACATTTTGTCTGCTTCCCTGTGTTGATAGAGTGTCTTTGTGTGCCAGGTGTCCTATAAGGCCCAGTAGATCAGCCTCCTTAATTACCTGAATTAAGGAGGATACTCTTGGTGCACCTGTTTGTGGGCTGTGTGCCCAGTCTTGTAGTTAAGCCTTCATTGCTGTTGGTATTGTTGTGGAGGGAACATTCACTAGAATAAGACCACCAACTCCAATTCGGTCTTAAGCAGCAAGCAAGGATTTATTAAGCTGGCCAGCTGGTCTGCAGTGCCAGCCCCCATCAAAGTGAGGACTGACACTACAGCCCCGACCAGATGCAGAAGCAAGCTTTTATTCACAAAAAAAACACAAAAGATGACGCACAAAGTTTGTTGCTCTATTTCTCACAGACTCATAAGTTTTGGCTACAGCATGACTATTCCCTTATCTATAGCAGCAGCAGTAAGTCCTACGGAGCTGCAAACGAGCTGGGGAAAGTTGACCTTTGCATTCCCTACTGGCCTTTACTGGAATCAAATCCTTGACTCAGCATCCTCCTCTAAGAAATGAAATCAAGGAGGCATTTTCCCTGAATAGCTTCTAGGCAGCAGGATGGTGATGTACCCAATGACTCTTCCCGGCAATGTTGACTGTGGTTGAGGTGCTCAGGATCACCTGGAATGGGCCATCCCAGTGGGGCTCAAGGCTACTGGGGTCATGGTGCTTCACCCAAACCAGGTCCCCTGGAACGTAGATGGGATGAGCCACGGGTGACTGCTTCTGGTCCTCTTTGTGTACTGCCTGCACCAGCCAGCAGACTGACATGGAATAGTTCTGGAGTGCCTGTAAGGACTTAAGCAAATTATGGGTAGACAACTATAAGTGAGGAAGGAGGGGTGGTGGTTTGCTGAACATGATTTAGTTCTCTGGGTGGTATGGCCAGTACCTTAAGGGACCCTACTGGTCTTAGGGCAGCCTCCCTGGCTGCTTTGTCTGCAGCCTAGTTCCCTATTGCTTCTGGGAAGTCCCCTTGTCTTACATACATAGAGGTGGAAAGACTTAGTTGCATCTGGTAGTGCCAGTTGGCACATCGTCCTTGTTCTGCTCATGTCTGTCTAACTGCCTACTATACTACCTCAAGGATCCTGGCTCTGAATTCTTTCAGGGAAAATGGCCTTTGAATCTCTTCTGTAGCTGCTTTGTGCTGAGGAGGGACAGAAGTTTCTCTCAGAGCCAAGAGATCCTTGCTATTTTTCAGAGGGACTATGAGGCCTGGGTACAGAAGGAGGTGGGCTTGTGACCTGGAGGAGACAAACTATAACAAATGGTCTGGTGGAAGGGAAAGAAAACATTTCAGTTTTAAGAACCTCTATCAAAATAGAGTTTTCTCCTTAAAATTACCCCTCTGTTTGTCAAAAGAACAAAATCAAGACCAATTTATTAATTATATTTAATTTGGCCTGATTGTTTGCATAAATACAACAAGAATGGTAACTGACTACTTTGCTGGGATCTCATGATTGAATCCTAATGTGCCTCATAGAGCCAGGAAGCCAAGCCAAGCCATCCAGTTTTCATCAGGCCTGCCTGCAGTATCTGCTGAATTAGGTGAATTCTTCTACCAGGCTTTCTCCATGGCACTTTTATTGGCTTTAAATCTTCAGAGTTCAGAGAGGGCTCTTTAAAATATGATACTCCAGTCAAAGTTTTCAGTCAATAAAACCACTATTATAAACTAGTCTTGTTGAATTTATGCAAAAAAAATGTATTGCCAAATTTCAGAGGAATTGTATAAGGAGAAAAATATACTGACCTGCTTTAAGATCTTCTGATTTTCCTTGCCAGCTTTTGACTCTCCAGAGTTATAATAAAACAGTAACTGTTGGACTTCTTTTATCAGTCCCCCATAAGTATTTTGGCATAACTATTTACCCTCTGTTTAGGGAGGCAGAATGTAAATTATTTACTCTTCCTGGCTTACTGGCTTGTATAATTTCCTTTTAATATCCTTGCAACATTTCTCTTCTCCTTTTTATCACATACACACCTTTATAAATCTTACACTTTCTAATAAACCTTTAAACCTTTTTTCTATATCCTTTAAAAATGCATAACCATGCCTCAGACCTTCTACTTAGTAATTCCTTATTCTTAGAAACCTCAATCATTTAATGATTACTATAAAGTAAACATCCAGTATTTATTATGTTGGTCTAATTTAGTATTGGAAGGGTTAAAGAGAACAAAACAGGGCAGAGAAAAATTGTGCTTTGTGGCAGCTTGTGGCCTTGAGTCTGCAGAGGGTCAGATAAGTAAAAATCAACAAGAACCTATCTCTCCCTTCTCTCCCTGCCAATGTCCCTCCCCCATTTCTGTATTAACCATTTACTCTGTCTTTAGTTGTTGTCCCTCCTAGATTTTTCCTTCTTTATACTAAGCCCCAGAGGCTCAAATCCTTCTCCTCCTTTATTATTCCTGATCTCTCTGACCATCCACTTGTCCCCAGTCTAGGGCTCCTCCATCTCAGCAGGCTGAGAGCCTACTACCACTACCTAGGGAATCTTACCACCACTACCCCATCTTACACCCACTCCGGAGCAGTTTTTGCCTCTCTTCCTCCCCCAGTCAGAGCAGATGCTGTCCCCAACAGAGACCTACTGTAAATCAAATGCATTAACATCATATCTGTAATCTCCAGCTTTCTTCTTGAAATCCTGAAATTCTTAAGGAAACATTGCAGCAGGGAGCACATAGAAACAGATGACCCTTGTCCCACTGCAACAACAAACACCAAGACAACAAAGACCAAGATAGACATGTCCTGTGCAACTGAAAGTCACACTAGCCTGTTGCCGTGACCACTTTCGTAGTCACTGGCTGGAGTCAGGAGGTAGTGCTGCATCCAGTTCTCCACTTGACTTCCCACTGTGAGATTTCACCCTAGGTGCCTTTAGTCCTTACTTCCTGCAGGATTTTCAATAAGTTCTTGCTGCTTGCCCGGCAGTGGATGGGGGAGAGCCCCCTGCCCCAGACAGGGAGTCCCTCTCACCCCTGCTAGAGAAGAGCCTCCTACCTTAGATAGGGGTCCTCCCCACCCCCGCCGGGCATCTCGCTGGGGCCTCCAAATGTGGAGGGAACATTCGTGAGAATAAGACCACTAACTCCAATTAGGTCTTAAGCAGCAAGCAAGGATTTATTGAACTAGCCAGCTGATCTGCAGTGCCAGCCCCCACCAAAGTGAGGACTGACACTACAGCCCTGATCAGATGCAGAAGCAAGCTTTTATTCACAAAAAAAACCACAAAAGATGACGCACAAAGTTTGTTGTTCTATTTCTCACAGACTCATAAGTTTTGGCTAGAGTATGACTACTTCTTATCTCTAGCAGTAGCAGTAAGTCCTACTGAGCTGCAACTGAGCTGGGGCAAGTTGACCTTTACAGTACCACTGGGAGGGAGGAATTGACCTCTAGGCCAATTGGGTGTGAGGAGTAGTTGTGTTTACAATGGGGGAACTTCTGGGCTGGAGATACCTTTATGGGGCAGGACTCGCTTTAGTGGGGCTTTGGTGCTCACTGAGTCTGCCCTCTGAGTGTGTCTCATATGGATGTGAAAAGTTGTAATCTGGATGGTCTCCCTCTGACCACTGGATAGACTGGCTCTTGGTGCAAAGTCAGCCACTGTTGGAGGCCACCCAGCAGAAGCTACAGAGAGATCTGCAGAGTCCTACTCTTTGTTTTGGGTTTGGAGGTGCTCAGATGAAGTGCAAATGTGAAGCAATGCAGGCTGCTGTCAAGCCTTAGGCCTTCTTTTGGAAGCTCTGGGGTTGTCTGACATAACTGCAGTTTGACAGGTTTTTAGACAGAGAAAGGCCAGGCCATTCTATGCAAAAGCCTTTGGGCACAACTTGGAGGGGGGCGCGTAAATTGGGTGGGGTGGGGTCTCAGGGAATCATCAGGGTGGAGCAAACAGCAGTGGCTTCCAGTGAGCCCTGCCCTGGAGAGGTCCCTGTGTCCTGAGCCCCTGTCCAGGAACAGTGACTGCTGCAAGCACCTCTGGGAGAAAGCCACCCTCATGTTCTGGCCTAATGCCAGACAGTCCAGTTTCTCTCCATATGAGATTGGGTCCCCAGATTCTCACCTGGAACTGGAGTTCAGAGCAATTGAGAGCTTGTATCTCCCTCCCGATTGAAAAAGACAACAGTGTACCCAGCTGCCAGCCCCTTTCACATGTGCCTCCGTACCTTTATACTTCCACCTCCTACTAGACTCAATGTGCTTTTCTCTTTCCTTCTAGTTGTAGAATTTCCACTCAGCCAGTCTTCCTGTGGTTCTGGATGATATTTCTTTTGTCTTTTAGTTGTAGTTTTAATGTGGTTGTGCATGGCAGCAAGTTCAGGTGTTTACCTGTGCTGCCATCTTGGTTCAGTTTATAGAGAAAAATATTGAAAACTCTATTAAGGAGAATATGCCCATTTATCTTTTAATTCTATGAGTTTTTGCTTCATGTATTTTGAAACTCTGTTATTAGATGCCTACAATTTAAGACTGTTGTGTGTTATTGATGAACTAGAGGTCTGAAGCACAAAATTCATGCAAAGGGCTCGGCCCTTAAAGCCCCAGCTGCCTCTCAGCCCCATCCACTGGTCATTCCAGAAGGTTTTTCTGGAAAGTCATTCTGCTGTCCAGTCTAATTATTACATTAGCTCTTTAATATATAGAATTAGGCCTTTTATCATCATGAAATGTACCACTTTATTCATAGTAACAGTTCTTATTCTCTCTTCTACTTGTGTGATGTTAATGTAGCCACTCTGGCTTTTTTTCAATTGGATTTTGCTTAGTATAACTTTATCCTTTTACATTTAATTATTCGTGCCTTTATATTTAACACCAGTTTCTTATAGTACAATATTCTTGGGTTTTGATTTTTTAAAAAATCTAATGTGATAATCTCTGCTTTTGTAGTAAGCTCATTGTGGGCACATCTTGAGGGTTAAGGGCCAACCAGTGAGAAGCATAGAGGAAGGACTAGAGATGCTAAACACAATTCAGAAAAAGAATAAAATTCTCCCTATATTATTCTGCCAGGGTCAGTCCTGGATTGAGGGCATGTGATGGGGCCTTGGAATCAGATGTTAATGTGCCATGGCCCAAGAGCCTAAGGGACATCTGGCAGTTTCTCAAAAGATTAAATATAGAATTACCATTTTATCCAGCAATTCCACTTCTAGATATATAGATAAGAGAACAAAAGTAGGGACTCAAACAGACACCTGTACACCAATGTTCACAGCAGCATTATTCACAGTAGCAAAAGGTGGGGAAAAAACAATTCATCAATGGATGAATAAATAAATAAAATGTTGTTTATTTATCCAATGGAATGTTATTTAGGCTTAAAAAGGAATGGAATTCTGATATATGCTGTAACTGGAATGAAATTTGAGGACATTATACTAAGTGAAATAAACCAGACACTAAAGGATAAATATAGGATTCTTCTTACATGATGTTGTGGATGGAATTGTGTCCTCCTCAAATTTACATGTTTAAGCTCCAACTCCCATTGAGACTATAGTTAGAGATAATTAAGGCCATAAGGGTGAGGTTCTGATCCAATAGGACTAGAGTCCTCATAAGAAGAGGCACCAGAGAGTGCTCTCTCCCCACCTGCTCTGTCCCTTCTGTCTCTCTCACTCTTTCTTTGCCCTCCTGCAATGTGAGGACACAGTGAAAAGATAGCCATCTACAAGCCAGTAAGAAGCTCTCACCAGGATCATGCTGGCACCCTTATCTCAGACTTCAGTCTCAAGAACTGTGAGAAAGTAAACGTCTTGTGTAAGCCACCAGCCTGTGGTATTTTGTTATGGCAGCCTGAGCTGACTAAGATATGTGAAGTACCTAGAGTAGTCAAATTCATAAATAGAGAAAGTAGAACTGGTTATCAGGGGTTGTGGGGAAGGGTTTTTTGATAAGTACAGACTGTCAGTTTAGAATTGATGAAAAACTTCTAGAGCTGTATAGTGGTGATGTTTACACAACAATGTGAATGTACTTAATGCTGCTAAACTGTACACTTAAAATGGCTAAAATGGTAAATTTTATGTTATTGTTTATCAAAATTTAAAAAAACACACACAAATACTTTCTTTTTCCCCACTGGCTGGTATGATTCAGTCTGTTAAAGTGTCATTCCCTGCACCAAAAAGTGGTGGGTTCAATTCCCAAGTATCAAACATACCCGGGTTGCAGGTTTGATTCCCTATTAGGAGTGTGCAGGAGACAACTAATTGTTTCTCTCTCACACATATCTTTCTCTCTCTCTTTCTCTCTCTCTGTGGGGGGCCACTGGAAAGCACATCAGGCATTTTAAATATGTCCACTGAATCCAGGATGCAGGCAAAACCATGCCCTGGGGGTGATCCTGGTCAGGAGGCAAGGATGCCACTCAGTCTGACCTTTTCCAGCCTAGGTGCTAAGGGGGTGGATCCCATTATGTCACCAGGAACTCAAGGCCCACCCAAATGTGATGTAACTTCCTGTTACTTCAAATATATATTAAGCTTACTTCCAGTGTTGGGGGTTCTGTTCATCTATCAGAGAGTAGACGCCACACCCGGTTCCAGCTTCTTCTATTTCTGTGTCATGTCTCTTTGATTCATTTCTTAACCCCCATCATGTTCTACTCAAGATTCATGAACCCTGGAATTCTCTTTCTGTGCTGTTTGTGGAAGGAGATAACACCCCCCCATATCTCTCTCTCCTCTTCCTCTCCCTTAAATCAATTAAAAAATAAAATATTTTTTAAAAAGAAGGAAAAACTCCAATAACAACAAAAGTTAAGAGACATCTTATAGCCTTTCTGAAATTCTGATTCCGAATGATCTCCCCAGGCCAAATTGCCACTCTTCCCAAGACATCACCTGATGATATCTTTCCACTAGAGCCTTTGGAACACATACAATTCAATGGATAACAATTCAACAGATAACATTTTGAGAGGAAAAATGGTGGCTGTATAGACAGACATGTCCTGCACCTTGTCCCAGAGCAGATCAGGTGAGCAGCTGAAACAAGTAACATCCAGCCCGAATTGGCACAGGAGATTCAGCTGGGAGTGACAGTTGGCAGCCAGACGACTGGTGGAGATTGCCAGGCAGCCTCTTGCTGCTGAAATCTCTCCCAGAACAACTCTGCAGAGGAGACCATGCCATCTTGAAGGGGAGAGTGGCTGTTATCAGAAGCCTATACACCCAGGAATCCTGCAACAGAGGCACCCCAGGACCAGCTAGGAATCCAGGAACACCAGATCTCATGAATACATGGACTCAGACAAGCCCTGCACCTCCTCACAGAAAAGAGAGAGAGAACTACATAACCAGACACCCAGAGAAGAGAGATCATGGGGAGACAAAGAAACAGCCTGCATATGAAAAAGAAACAGGCATCACCAGAAAAGGAAGTAAATGAAATGGAGGCAAGCAACCTGTCAGAGAAGGAATTCAGAGAAATGGTCATAAGATGGTTGAGAAGAATGGAAGACAAATTTGAAAATATGTATAAGAACCAAGAGGAAATGAAGAAGAACCAAGAAGAAATGAAAAGTGACATCACTGCTATAAAGAACTCAATAGAAAGCATCAATAGTAGACTAGATGAAGCAGAGGATTGCATCAGTGAGCTGGAAGACAAGGTAGGAAAAAATGCATAAGCAGAGCAGCTTCTAGAAAAAAAATTAAAAATCATGAGGAGAGCCTAAAAGAACTAAAAGCACAAAACAAAACAATATCCATGTAATAGGGATGCCAAAAGGAGAGGAAACTGAGCAAGGAATAGAAAGCTTGTTTGAAGAAATAATGATAGAAAACTTTCCTGATATAGGGAAGAAAAAACTCGCACAAATCCAAGAAGCTCATAGAGTTCCAAACAAAATGAACTCCAAAAGACCAACGCCAAGGCACATCATAATTAAATTGGCAAACACCAATGACAAAGTAAGGATTTTAAAGGCAGCCAGAGAGAGACAGGAAGTTATCTACAAAGGATCCCCCATCAGACTAGCGACTGATTTCTCAACAGAAACACACCAGGCAAGAAGGGAATGGAATGAAGTATACAAAGCCATGCACAGGAAGGATCTGAATCCAAGAATATTGTACCCAGCAAGGCTATCAATCAAAATTGAGGGTGAAATCAGGAGCTTCACAGACAAAAATGGACTAAGGGAGTTTGTTACCACCAAACCAGGAATGCAAGAAATGTTAAAGGCTTTGCTGTAAAAAAGAAGAAGAAAAAAGGGAAGCAAAGAAGGAACACAGGGATAAAGAATAAAAATGGTGACAAACACATTTTCTATCAATAATAACTTTAAATGTAAATGGATTAAATGCCCCAATCAAAAGACATAGGGTAACTGAGTGGATAAGAAAACATGACCCATATATGTGCTGTCTACAGGAAACTCACCTCAGAAAAAAAGATGCACACAGACTGATGGTGAAGGAATGAAAAAAGGTTTTTCAGGCAAATGGAAATGAAAAAAAAAAGCTGAGATAGCAATACTTATATCTGACAAAGTAGATCTCAAAGTGAAGGTCATAAAAAGAAATAAGGAAGGTCACTTCATAATACTAAAGGGATCAAACCAACAAGAAGAAATAACTCTGGTAACCATATATGCACCCAATATAGGAGCACCCAAATACATAAAAAAAAAAAAAACTTCTGAAGGATATCAAGGGAGAGATTGACAGCAATACAATCATAGTGGGGGACTTTAATACCCCACTATCACCATTTGACAAATCCTCTAAACAAAAAAATCAGCAAAGAAACATCAATCCTAAATGACTAGCTAGATCAGATGGAATTAAACAACATCTTCAGAACACTTCACCCAAAGCCACAGAATATACATTCTTCTCAAGTGTACATGGATCATTCTCAAAGATAGACCATATATTGGGGCACAGGCAAAGTCTCTTCAAACTCAAGAAGATAGAAATCATACCAAGCATCTTCTCAGATCACAATGGCATAAAACGGGAAATCAACTACAATAAAAACAATCCAAAAAAATCAAGCACATGGAGACTAAATAGCATGCTATTAAACAATGACTGGGTTACCACAGAGATCAAAGAAGAAATAAAAAACATCATGGCAACAAATGACAATGAAAACACAACAATCCAAAACCTATGGGGCACAGTGAAAGCAGTCTTGAGAGGGAAGTTCATAGCTCTGCAAGCCTACTGCAAAAAAAAGAAACAATGATACTAAATTACCTAACCCTACAACTCAAAGATTTAGAAAGAGAGTAACAAGAAAAACCCAGTGTAAACAGAAGGAAGGAAATAATAAAGATCAGAGCAGAGATAAATGACATAGAGACAAAAAAAACACACAAAAAACATACAAAAGATCAACAAAACCAAGAGCTGGTTCTTTGAAAGCATTAACAAGAATGATGAACCTCTAGCTAAGCTCACCAAGAAGCAAAGAGAGAGGAGCCAAAAAAACAAAATCAGAAATGAAAGAGGAGAAATAACAAGAGACACCACAGAAATACAAAGGATTGTTAAAAAATACTATGAACAACTCTATTCCAACAAACTGGACAACCTAGAGGAAATGGATATATTCCTAGAAAAATACAACCTTCTAAAACTCAATCAGGAAGAATCTAAAAATCTTAATAGGCCAATCACTATGGAAGAAATTGAAGCAGTAATCAAAAAGTTTCCAGCGAACAAAAGCCCAGGACCTGACAGCTTCACATGGGAGTTTTATCAAACATTCAAGGAAGAACTAAAACCTATCCTCCTCAGACTATTCCAAAAAATTTGAGAGGAAGGAACACTTCTAAGCTCATTTTATGAAGCCAGTATTACCCTAATACCAAAACCAGATAGAGACAACACAATGAAAGAGAATTACAGGCCAATATCCCTCATGAACATAGATGCCAAAATCCTCAACAAAATCCTAGCAAATCAGATCCAGCAATACATCAGAAAGATCATACACCATGACCAAGTAAGATTTATCCCAGGGATGCAAGGATGGTACAATATCCGCAAATTGATAAACATGATACATTACATAAACAAATTGAGAGATAAAAATCACAGTCATATCAATTGATGCAGAAAAAGCATTTGAAAAATCCAACACCCATTTTTTTATAAAAACTCTCAGCAAGGTGGGAATAGAAGGATCATACCTCAACATAATAAAAGCCATATATGACAAACCCACAGCCAACATCATACTCAATGGGCAAAAACTAAAATCATTTCCCCTTAGAACAGGAACAAGACAGGGATGCCCACTCTCACCACTCCTGTTCAACATAGTACTAGAAGTATTAGCCATTGCAATTAGACAAGAAGAAATAAAAGGCCTCCAAACTGGAAAAGAAGAAGTAAAACTGTCCTTATTTGCAAATGACATGATATTATACATAAAAACCCTAAAGACTCCATCAAAAATTTTTTAGACTTAATAAATGAATTCGGCAATGTTTCAGGATACAAAATTAATGCCAAGAAATCTATGGCATTTCTATACACCAATAGTGAACTTACAGACAGAGAGACTAAAAACGCAATCCCATTTACCATCGCACCAAAAAAATTAAGATACCTAGGAATAAACTTAACTAAAGAGGTAAAAGACCTCTATTCAGAAAACTTCAGGATGTTAAAAAAAGAGATAGAGGAAGACATAAACAGATGGAAGAACATACTATGTTCATGAATTGGTAAAATCTATATCATTAAAATGTCAATACTACCCAAAGCAATCTATAGATTCAACACACTCCTCATAAAAATACCAACGGCATATTTCACGGACCTAGAACAAACTCTCCAAAAATTCATCTGGAATAAAAAAAGATCACGAATAGCTGCAGCGATTCTGAAAAAGAAGAACAAAGTAGGTGGGATCTCAATACCAGATATCAAGCTGTATTACAAAGCCACAGTGCTCACAAATGCTTGGTACTGGCACAAGAATAGACATATAGACCAATGGAACAGAATAGAGAACCCAGAAATCGACCCGAACAAATATGCTTAATTAATATTTGACAAAAGAGGCAAGAACATACAATGGAGTCATGACAGCCTCTTCAATAAAATGGTGGTGGGAAAATTGGACAGATACATGCAAAAAAATGAAACTAGACTACCAATTTACACCATACACAAATATAAACTCAAAATGGATAAAGGACTTAAATGTAAGACGAGAAACCATAAAAATACTAGAGGGATTTAAAGGCAACAAAATCTCAGTCTTATGCCAAAGCAATTTCTTCACTGATACAGCTCCTAGAGCATTGGAAACTAAAGAGAAAATTAACAAATGGGACCACATCAAAATAAAAATCTGAATAAAGAGTTTCCAGGGAAACAAGATGGCGGCATAGGGTAGACACCGTAAATGCAGCCGTGAACAACTATTTCAGAAAAACCTCGAAAAGAACACACGGACACCACTCGCACCCACAGGAAGGCTGGCTGAGTGAAAATCCTACAACTAGAGAAGAGTCTGAGACTCAGAGGAGCGGCGGAAGCAAAGTACAGAGGTACGGAGGCGCGCGCACAGGG
>PVJC01038903.1:0-16527 GCA_004026665.1 Murina feae | reverse complement strand
TCTCCTGTACTTCCAGCCAAACTGGGAAGTGAACTTTGATACAACCTTACTATCTAGTTCTCAGACTCCACATTTTTCCTGATTCTCTCCCCCCCCCTTCCCCCCCCCCCCAAAAAAAAAAAAAAGCTGTTTGGGATCATGTGCTATTTTTTTAGTCTCATTCTTGAGAAATTTCTTAGGCTTTCCTGGAATTTTATGACCTTGATAATTTTGAGGATAACAAACCAATTACTTTGTAGACTTTTAATTTGGGTTTGTCCGAGGCTTCCTCAAGATTAGAGTCAGGCTGTGCATCGGGGCAGAAATATCGCAGCAGTGACTGTTCCTTTCCCCGCATCGGATCACCCGATTCCCTGTGTCCCGTTGCTGGTGATGTTAACTTTGTTGGAGGAAAGTATCTTCCAGGCTTCTCCGTTGTAAAGTTACTCTTTTCCCCCTCATTGTAGTAAGTATTTTGTGCAGAGGGTCCTTTAAGACCATTCTTAAACTTTCATGTTGTTTATGACATCAGATGGTACTCATGGATTTCTCTTTTATTTATTTAGTTAGAAACTATTACTACCATTATTTTGATGCTCAAGTTCCCCCTACATTTAGATAGTGGGGTTCCTTCCAGCTGGTTCCTGCATCCTTTCGACATGTGTCACTAACATCATTTGAGCATGTTCTTACTTTTTAAAACAATTCCAAACATTTCAACACCATGTAGTTCAATTTAGTTTTCTCCTTCCTGTATTTTTAACTCCTTTATCTGACAGTAAGTAACCTGCTTCCACTATCTTGAATATATGTATGTATTCAATCAGTTCCACCCGCTGTTGGGCCACTGTTCCATGCAGACACGCTCTTCAACTCTCTTAAGATGCCGACACTCCCCACCAAGCCCTTCGCCCTGGCAGGTACAGAAGCCCGCGTCACTATACTTGGGTGCCCCTTCTGAACAAATGACAATTGTGTGCAAAGAAAATGGTACCTCCTCCTCCTGCTGGAGTGCAGCCCTATGCCAAGATACTCAGCTTGACAAAATGGTTGGATGGGCTGGGTTTCATTTGTCTATAAAGGACCCAGTTTTATGTGACAGCCCTGATGACTGCCCCTGACCACACTGGATAGGTTGATGGTAGACTCATCATCTGCCCATGACCCACCCTGGGACCCAGGGCTGCTGCTCCTGGAGGTGTGCTGCTGTGTGAACCACGGAGAGCTGAAGTCAGGCTACCAAGTTAGCAGGTCACACGGCCACACCCAAAATCAAGGGACAGAGAAGTATACTTAGGAGCAGTTGCAGATTGATGGGCAAAGGACCTGGATACAGGGACAAGTGATCCAGTTTACTATGAAGAAGGTCAAGTGTTTTTGTGAGAGACTAACCCGATGATAAGTGGCAAAGCTAGGAATCAAGTGAGGTCTATTCAGTTAGTGTTGGCATTTAGTCACTGTTCTGTGGTTCTGGGATAAAATAGTCAGGGTCTTATCCCCTTGTGAGTTTATCAGGGTCTGTAGACACTTTAAAAGGGTGTTCTTCTTGCTTTCTGCTGCCTTCTTATACATAGAAAGTTTAGTTTCAAGAACATAGTATTAATCAGATAAAGAACTACTTTCAAGAACCAGATGGCCCTCGTTTCTTTCTTCTTGACTAGCTGTAGAAAGCTAATTGTCCAACTGAGAGAGGCTTAATTTTAGGGCTTACATGGGAGGCACACTCATTGTTTGCAGCTTTCCACCCCTTCTTGCCTTCCTTGCCAGAGGCTCTGTGAGTTCTAGCAGCGCAGCCTGCATCTAATGCCAATGAATTTCGGAAGAAATGGATTTTTATGAGGATACATGGGAGAATGCTTCTCTTTCATCTCGCAGGTTAAAGGTGTGCTTTTGTTGCTCTTAGCTCCTCTATTCTAGGTTTTCCTTGTATTTGTTTTATTTTAAGGGCTTTGACAGCAGGAGTTTGTATAATGGTTTTCAGGTACTGTCTGTATGCAAAGGGCTGGTTGTACTGGAGACCATATTAAGGAATTGTATTGTAAAAATTAGACTAAATTATAAACACGCAGGGGCACATTATTATAACTAACAATTAGGCTTACAAAGAGGTCAAGTGGTACTTGGCAAGTCTTATTATTTAGTGTGGTGGAAAAACTATTTTGCATCAGTGGAAATATTAGACTGAAGCGTTGTGCCTTTCGTGCAGAGTAAACATGATAGGGGCGGGAACACTGGGTCAGCCACGTGCCATGTGAAAGGTGGCAGGCTAAAAATCCATTGCATTATTGGCAAATTATCTTAACATAATTCACATGCTTTTCTAATTTAAAATATGAACGTTAAAGCATATACTGAAGTTTTTTAAAATTTCTATTAAGAACTGGTAAAATCAAGTCTCCCAAGCCTAAACTGCAGTGTTAGGGGTGTGTGTGTGTGCGTGTGTGTGTGTGTCTGTGTGTTGCCCTCACCTTTGAATTTTGCATTCACAAAAGCATTCCCTTGCAAGGATGTACCATTTTTAATTAAGACTAAAACATGGTGGGGTATTCTAAATTAGGCCTGATTATAATTGCAGATGGCAATTGAGGTTTTGAAAGCTGTTTATTTAACTGTTAAAGAAAAATTGTCTTTTTAAGTATTGGTTTGCAGAAGCGCCATGGTGATTATTTAGGAAAAAACACACACCCTCTTACCTCTTTATTTCCATTGAACTAAATGTCACAGCATATCCATTAAGGGGGTTTGGCATTGAAAACATTTTTCTTAAGGCTTTTTTGGGACAATTGATTAAATGAAAAGTTTTGGCCCATAAAAACCAAGCTTCCTGGAGGCTTTCTGTTGATGAATATGGAAAAGCCATGACAGGTATTTCCCAGGTGTTCTTCTCTGGATAGTTACTGAGCAGATGCAATAATAAAGTGGCAGAATTTTTAAATTACTATTTTATGTGGTTAGTAGACTTTAAAAAGATACATATTTTTATTGATTTCAGAGAGAAAGGGTGAGGGGGAGAAAGAGAGAAATAGAGAACTGTTGATCAGCTGCCTCTTGCACGCCCCACACTGGGGAATGAGCCTGCACCCTGGGCAGGTGCCCTGACTGGGAATGGAACCGTGACCTCCAGGTTCACAGGTCGACACTCAAGCACTGAGCCACGTTGGCCGGGCAATTATTAGCAGACTTTTAATGATCCAAATTAGGACCTCAGCATAGCCTTCTCCTGTTTGGTAGGCAAACTTAACTGTGGTCCGTGTCCCATAGGTTTATTGGCATGATTGACTGTTGCTGGGTATGCAGTGCATTTCTGCACGTTGTTCCCTGCTTATATGAACCATATACATAAACCCACCAGGCCAGTGGTTTGCCACTGCACGCTCACACCCCCACCTGCTCCACGACGTTTGACAGTCTCTGGAAACAGTTTTGATTGTCAGGACCTGGGAGGTGGTGCTGTCACTTGGCTGGTACAGGTCAGGGATGCTGCTGAATATTTTACCGCACAGGACAGCCACCCACAGGAAGGAATTAATCTGGTCCAAAATGTCAGTAGTGAGGCTATTGAGAAATCCAGCCCTCTGCAGGGACCTCATTGTGCCTCCCTTTGGCTCCCGCTGTCAAGATGCGCATGGATCCACCATGGACCTCCTGTATTTCATCCTCCCATCACAGTACCCGTGGATAGTATATTAAATTAAACACGGAAGAATTCAACAAAAAGTCAAAGGTGAGCGATGGGCCGGCAGTGTTAGGTGTGTGGTGTCTTGGACAGACCCAGATTTTGAAATAGGCCACGTAGTGGATTTGCTTTGGGCTTTGGGGAAATTGAATTGCTTTATGTCCCTCCTCCCTGGGAAGTTCACCTCTGTTAGAGTAGATGTTGTCCTTAAACGTTAGCTCTAGGAGGTGATGGCTTCATAAAAAGTTGGTGGAAAAAGCCTCGTAATAAGCAACATCACACAGTTGTGTTACTCCTTCCTGCTGCTTCTGCCTAATGAAGATCGGCTGTGTACAGCCACCACCGCTCAATCTTGTTGCATTTTGTGTACACAGCTCAGAAATTTAAGAGACCAGGGAACTAGAATTGAGCAGAATAACAAAAGGACTTTCTTGAATGGCGGCACTTTTGATTTTTTTTTCCTACCTTATATGACTGGGGGACTGGGGTGTGTGTGTCATGGGGCTTACAAACAACTGATAACAACAGGCTGCATTTACATTTTGTAGCTTGTATAGCCACCCCCCTCCTTCAAGCACGTGTGTAGGGAATTGAAATTGCAGTTTGCCTATTATGTGTTGGCAGTAATCTTTCAAAAAATTTTTATGTTTCAAAATCAGGCAGCCAACAGCAGCAGCCAGTGATCTATGGCGCCATTGATGGGAATTGAATTTGCAGAGGGAAAATGGGATTTGGTTGCAGTATGAACTCGTAATGAGGTGGCCCCACAGATTTGTAATGCTCAAACATTGTTTGTGCCCAGAATCAGCTAGGAATCAAATACCTTTCAAAGCGAGACAGAAATGAAGCTTGATTTTGTTTTTTTCTCTCTAGCTAATGCAGTGGTTCCAAAGTGATGTCATTTCGTTTGGCTACTGAAGGTGCCGGAAGTTAACCGACGACCCTTTTAACCAGTGTGTGGATCACTGGTCTTCACTTTCTCAGCCATGTCTTATCAGTAAAATTTGGACTTGTGCTCCCAATATATGTATATGTTTTTTAAATCAATTTGGTATATGTGGTCTCATACGAAAATAAATTATGTAAATTATAACACATAAGAAATGCAAAGCATGAGGGAAAAACTATTACAATGGAAGGCTGAATATTTTTTCTCATCCCCAAGGAATCATCCTATGCACCTGTGGGTGCTCGGTGCTGGAAATGGCAGGTGTTGCCTTAGGTGACATTATTAGGTGATGGGCAGTGTCAGGCGATAGAGAAAAGTTGGCTTCGTTTCCTTCATATTGCATGCATCTCAGTAAAAACATGGTCCTTAATCTTGAACCTTGACTGTGTGTTGTGTGAGCTGCAGATGGGATCGGATTAACACGAACCATTGAGAAGTTGTTCTCTGCCCAAGGTGTGAAGTGCAGGATAGAAGTAGAGTGAGGCAACCGAGCCGACATCTTAGTATTATCTGGATGCTATGCCTCAGAACTTTTACTTCCTGCTTATCTCAGTAATTTTCCTTCTTTGCTTCTTCCCCTCCTTCCATCCCTGCTTGCCTTCTTTCCTTCCTTACCCCCTCCCTCCTTCCCTTCTTTATCCTTTTTTTTTTGGTGTGTGTGTGCCATGGGAAACTGGAACACAGTATTTTCCATATACGTGTCTTTGAGATCTTTCAGTATGGGGTTTGAAGTTAGAATAATTGTAGTATTTGAATGAGTGAATGAAAGGATCAATAGATTTAACTCTTAGTAAACTGTTCTGGTTAAGTGATCATGGTGGGTGAGTAAATTTCTTGTTTTGTTTTCTGAACTGTGAAATGGGGATCATTGCTAACCATGTAGTTCTCTGTCAGATTAAGGAGGGTGCTTGTGAAGCAGCCAGCACAGGGCCTGGCAACAGGTAAATGCCCATTCAGTTATGGTATAATTACTCTCTCAGCAGTCCCTGTCCTTCTTGGAATTATTTTTTTAAAAAAATATATATTTCCTTGAATTTTTACAGAAAGGAAGGGAGAGGGATAGAGAGTTAGAAACATCAGTGAGAGAAACAAACATCAGTGAGAGAAACATCGATGAGCTGCCTCCTACACACCTCCTACTGGGGATTTGCCAGCAACCAAGGTACATGCCCTTGACTGGAATCGAACCTGGGACCCTTCAGTCCACAGGCCGACCCTCTATCCACTGAGCCAAACTGGTTAGGGCCTTCTGGGAATTCTTGAATGTATTTCTTGAAAAGTCTTCACTGACTCTGGCCAACACCGTTTCCCCCCACCTCAGAACTCTTAGATACCAAAATGGCAAGTGGTACAGTATTTGCTGGGCACGGTTATATGCTTATTCACCAGGACATGGGGTTTTATTCGTTGCCTTTTTGCCTCCCTCACCAACACTATGCTGAGTGACTGTAAATCCAAGAACTAACTCTTAGTTGTTAGGTTAAAAGGTATTTTTGTGTCAGATCAGAAGACAGCTTTCGGTTGAATCAGAATACTTGCTTTGGAATTAGAGGTGAACGAGGAAGCAAGGAAGCTGGAAGGAATTCAGAAAGGAGATTTTGCTAATTGTAATTAGTGCCGAACAGAAGTTAGTACACTTATGTAGTTTTCCATTGTCAATCACATTGGATGATAATTATTTTTGCTATTATTTTTAGGTGACAGATTGCAGAACATATTTTAAGAAATGCCACCCATTTTGATTTGAAAGATTATGTTGTCGAAATTTTAGACATTGCAGGTAAAAGACCTAATTTTACTAAATAACAGGAACTTATGAATCTTGTAAATTACTTTCCTCTCTGATTTATTATGCAAATAATTGTAAATCCTATAACTGAGCAAAGTAAGACTTTTCATGTCTTTTAGAATCTGTTTCCTGACTTAGTTCGTTCTGTAACAGGCTTACCTTAATAGGCAAGAAGTATAAATTGGCTTACTGAGCTAAGATGAAGGGTAGTCTATTTTGGTTATTTCAAGTTGGCAAACTGCCTGTTAATGAATCAGATTAAGTGCCTCAGTTGCTTCCTTTACAATTTGTTTCTAAGAAGGCATATTTGCACCCTAAGTAAAACGGAGAAGAACTATTATTTTACTACTTTAACTAAAAGTAACAATATCCTTATTTTCCTGATCTAGAATTTTAGGCATTGCCCTTAAGGCTGAAGAAGAGGGTAATTATCCATCCTGTGTCTTAAAATTAATCCCACATGCGCCCTAGCCAGTTTGGCTCAGTGGATAGAGCGTTGGCCTGTGGACTGAAGGTCCCAGGTCCAGGGTTTGATTCCGGTCAAGGGCACATGCCTGAGTTGCAGGCTCCATACCCAGTAGTGAGTGTATAGGAGTCAGCCAATCAATGATTCTCATCATTGATGTTTCTATCTCTCTCTCTCTCCCCCTCTCCCTTAATCTCTGAAATCAGTAAAAATGTTACGAAAAAAAAAAAAAAAAAAAAAAAAAAAAAGAATCCCACATGCATATCAAGTTGATGCAAGAGTGTTTCCTTGATTGCTAGCAATGGGGTGGATCCTGATTTAAGTCAAACCTTGGCTTTGGAAGGGTACTGTAGGTTTATTTTTAGGATGAAGGAAAAGTGGGATAGGAATCAGGATAGTGGGAGCTTGGGGCCCAGTGGTGTTGGAATGACTTGACCCCTTCCATGTCTTGTTTTTAGGGATGGCACTCCACTCAAGAACTAGAGCTGTCCTTGGGGGAGATTCTGATTGGCTGGACTGGGGAAGACTGGATGCCTGAATGGAAAATGCAGAGGAAAATTGGAGGGTTATAACCTGAAGGGGTGGGCGGAAAGGACCATGAGGTTAACTGTAGCCGGAGAGATCATTCTCTTCAAATTATCTGTTACATGGCTTCAGTCGGAGAATGGATTACCAAATGCTGGAGCAGGAAGTGGCTCCGAACGCCTCAAGAAAGCCCTGATGGATGAGTTAACTGCTCAACGACTGCAATGCTCAAGCTGGTTTTCCGCGCCTTAGCATCAGGCTAGAGAATTTGGTTCCCGAGTGGTGGTCGTACCGTTTTAATCAGCTCTAGGTGCTAACAGTAGGAAGGCCAGACGTTACAGGCATGTCATTAGGGCAGCTTCACCAGGAAGTTGCAACTTCACACTCTCGGGGGAAGGGGCTGAACCAAGCAAAAGATGGGCACATGTGCACTGAGTCCAGGTGACGCTGGGAAGATGCTTGCTGCCAGTTAAACCTGGGAACAGAGATCATAGACCAGAGGGAGCAGGGCAATTCCCCCCAAATTTGGGAACACATGATCCCCCAGACAAAAGACCTCACTGTCTCGGCTCTCTTCTTTGGCTCTTTGGTTCCTCTGGCGTTGCTCCTGCCCAGTGTGTCCTCTCCTTCGCCGTGTGGCCATGCAGACCCCACATGCAGTGGACTGATGGACTGCAGCTGGCCTGATGCTGGATTGGACTCCGCCATAATACGGAGCGAAAACTCTGGACACTGGCCTTGATCTTAGCGCTGCTGAAAGCAAAATGAGACTTCTTCCTTGGCGGGATAAAGGGAAATGGGACTTTGGAAACTCAGGGGTGCCATTCCACAGAAATAAAGCTTTCTCCAATACCTCATCCTCCCAGAAAAGGGGTGGGGAGGGTGGGAGGGCGCCTCCAGGAATTTTTATTCCAGTGGCACATCAAGAACCCAACTTTCCTTTTAGAACAATGCTCTCTAACACTCCTTCACTCAGCAGAGATGGTATTGACAATGAAGTGGAGCTGATGCCTGTGGCTTTCTATGCTAGTAATAGGGAAGGAGCAATTAAAGACAAGGCGCATAAAGCTTCAGCTGCTGTTTGTAGAAGCCAAGTCAAGGACTACCTGTGAAAGGCTTTGCGAGCTGTTTTAGAACTATAAGCATCATGCGATCAAACATCTGGGGGATAGGTGTGAAATACAGATGTAAATGTGGACCTGCAGCAGCCATTTTGGGACCATGAGGGACAGGCCAACAGAACTGCAGAGATGTAGGTATCGGAGCTGCTGTGCGTCTACTTGCAGCCGCAGACCTCCAGCCTTCTTGTTACTGGAAATAAATCAACCCTTATCTGTTTAAGGCCTTTCATGCGTCTCTGATAGCATCAGAATGTAGTTCCTGATTCCAAGTTTTAGATTCACCACCTACAAAATGCAGATTTAATGATATGCCTGGCAGCTGCTATTTTTCTTTTGAAATTATTGTTACCATGATCACATACTAAATTTAGTTAGATGCCTTAGTTCCCTAGATTGCTGTGCCACACACTGGGGGGCGCAAACAGCAGAAATTTCCATCTCCAGTTCCGGCGGCTGGCGTCCTAGAGGAAGGTGGTGGCAGGCTTGGCTCCTTCCGAGAGGGGTGGGGAAGTATTTTCCAGGCTTCTCTTGGCTTATCGAAGGTCATCTTCTCTCTGTCTTCACATCATCTTTCCTTTATGTCTGTGTATCCACTTTCCCCCTTTTTAAAAGGACAGTGGTCAAATCAGTGATGCTGCATTAGGGCTCACTCTAAGGAGGTAGCCTGATTGTCTCTGTTCCAAATCGGGTCACATTGACTTAAATCTGGTCACATACCAGAAATTAGGACTTCAGTACATCCTTTTGTGGGATTACCGTTCAGCCCTTAACCACACATAACGTATTATCAATGAAGTTTTAGCCTCTCACCCTTTCTCTGACAAAACATTTTTACAAAAATCAAATACTACTTCTTTTAAAAACTGTATTTTTATTGACTTCGGAGAGGAAGGGAGAGGGAGAGAGAGAAACATCAACGATGAGAGAGAATCATTCATTGAACGACTACCTCCTACACACCCTCCACTGGGGATCGCACCCCCAAACGGCCATGTGCCCAGACTAGGAATCGAGCTAAAACCACTGAGCCATGCCGGCTGGACTTGACTGTACTTCTTTATGAAAAATTCTCCCCCTCCCCCTCCCTCCAAAGAACAGTGTTCTGTTTTGCAAATGACTTCTAACTTACACTTCTAGATTCCAGAATCAGTCAGGGCTGTGAAGGGGCCACCTGCTGTAGTGGGGGTGGGGGGCAGTTGTCAGGCTTTATGGCACTCCTGGATTTGAGTTCACTTGGGTCAGGTTCAAGGCCATGACTGAGAAACACAAGAGTGTGCAGTACTGTTTGTTACCCCACATCCTTTGGAATGCATGTCAGTGTGGTCCCGGTCCTACCTGCTGAGGGCCCTTTGCTGCTCTTGGTGAATTTACATGATGACAGTGATGTCCCCCAGGACACTGCCTCATGCTGTGACAACAGTACTCCTGACCATCGCGGCCTCCCCAGTGAGTTCAGGAGGGCGGAACTGGTTGCACCACATTCCAAGTAAAACATGTAAAATGCTGAAATCTCCACTGTTTTCAACTCTTTTTAAATCTCGGGCGGGAGGGGAATGGTAACCCAGTGTTTGTAGAGCTGCTTTCCTTGTCTTTGCAAATATTTTATGCATTGAGACCATTATCTCCCGAATGAAGCAGAGTAGTTTCTGCATTAAATAATAACTAACCTGTCCCGACAGGGTTTTTTGATGATCACTTTTAGGTGACATTATGTGTTTGTAGGGATTTGTCTTCAAATAAAAGGCATAATTGAAATACAGCTGAGTAGGAATCAAGAGTGTGATTCGAGTGTAAGGTAAAATTGATGACATCCCTTAGAGCTTTACAGATGAATTACTTTACGGTGGCCTAGTTCCTGTTAAAGCTTTTTTAAAACCTAAAAAAAATGTGTTTTCCTACACTCCCAATTGTCCATCCTTGACAGCAGCAAAAAAGAAAGGCCGTTACCCCTGTCCCCCTCCCTTAGCAGTGATAATGGAAATTGCTTATTGCTTGGAAATCTATATTTGCCTGCTGGTGTGCCATAAAAAGGGATTTTTGTAGCGTGAATTCCATTTTTTATTTAACATAAGCCACGAGGGGTTATTTTCCATATTGGCAGGTGGTGGGATGGGCAGGTGACTTGAATGTGGTCTTTTTATTTAGAGTGTTAACTGTGCAAAACCTGTGTATGCCAAGGAGCCGGAGATGTTTACATGTGAGACCAGAAAGCGGATGGTATTAGGGTTAGTTCTCTGCATCCACCAAGTTATTAGCCTTCCAGAGTCAGGAGCTTGGCCAGGGAATGGAGATCCCCACTCTAACTGCTGCGCTTACAGCCTGTGCTGGCTGCTAGCCTCCCAGCCACGTCAGGAATAAACCCCCAGGTCGGGGACAGGGTGAGGGAGTCTGGTTGGCAAGTCATTCAGCTGTCATCCAGTTTAATTTACGTGGCCCATCTCATCACCTAGGACGTATTTTTGGAAAACAAAACCAAACCAGTAATCCGAATCAGATCAAGCCTCCCCATCAAATGCTGGTGATGGAGCGTGAAGTGCCACTGGAAGTGTGGTCAGCAGTGCTCATGGTGAGGGGAACTTCATTTCTACCTGTTTATTCAGCAAATGTAGTAACCGTTTAAAGAGGCAAAGAGGAAGTTTGGGATTAAAAGGTTAGAGACATCAACTAAAGGCAATGTGTGGGCTGTAGATCCTAATTTGATCCAAATCACTGTTCAACTTCCTTTTTTTTTTTTTTTTGAGGTGGGGGAAGTTGGATACTGGATGCTATCTGATTTATGACATTATTGTTACTTTTTAAGGATAGACAAGATAATAGTGTTGGGATTATATTTTAAAAAGAGCCCTTATCTCTTAGTGATAGATACTGATGTAGTTAAGGGGGAAATTATGTTTGGGATTTGCTTTAAGCTAATCCAGTCGAGAGTGGGTGAAGGTAAAAAAAAATTAGATCGGAAACTGGTATGCGAGGTCTCTTATTTTTGACTCTGACATTTTCATAATAGAAAATTTAAAAATAATAACAACCTACCTGTGCTCTATTCTTTTTGATGACTGCTAACTTTACAAGACCTATTTAAAAAATATTCTTGGGACAATAAATATTTTAATATACTGTATAGCCTATCACCTCAAAGTAAGCTAAATATAAATACAGTCACTGACTACAGCAACCAAGCCTCAAAGAATTGACAAGTTTTACTTAACGACCCATTTTCCTGTATTTGAACTTGCGGGCTGTGGAATGACGGGAATGTTTTATTCATCAGACTCCTCTTTCATTTTCAAATGCTGTCTTTGTAGGAATTAGCAGGTGTTTAATGAGCAATGGGAGGATTCTTTACTTGCTGAATGCAGTAGAAACTCTTTAAAAGAAGTTTAAACTATGAAAGAATGAAATGGGAGAACTTGGAGAAAATGAATGAATCTGTTCTCTTGTGTTCTGAGTTTATTAAGTTCAAATGAGGTGCAATTTAGTGTTTTGCAGTTTTATTGTAAACTGAGCCAAAGGAAAATCTTCCTGCCCTTTGCTGAGACATTCCTGCGTGAAGGGAACACCAGCACGTGGAACACGGCCAAGGTGTTTCTGTGTCAGACCTTAGACCTCCAGTTTGGATCGTTGAGATAAACCAGGGTTTACCGACAAAACTGCCCCCATTTTCAGCGTTGAGCCATTACTTCCATTTTTGTATTTTATTTCAAGCTGCAAGGATTTCGTTGGCGTGCATGCTGTGTATTCAGCTCTGTGTTAGGCACTGAGGAGCAAGGCAACCCAGATTTACGGTTTTTATTCTTTTGCTTAACTTGACTATAAACTGTCTCCTGCGCCCACTTGTACATCATCCCCCTCCTACTCCCTAGTTCTCTTGTCTTTGTGACCTTTCTCTTTTTCTAGCAACATGGCCCTCTCGGCTTCTAATGATGTAAGGCCCATGGTGATGGCAAATTATTTGGATCTGGGAGAAAGGTGTAATTATGTTGAAGCAGTTTGGAAGTGGGGTGAGGGAGGGTGGGATGAATAGTTGCTATTAATGTGTACGAAGAAATGTCTAACTTATTCCACTAAAAAATCCTGCAACGTAAGAATCACTCCCATTTTAAATATTTAGAAACATCAATGCTGAGAGAGAATTATTGATGGGCTGCCTCCTGCATGCCCCCCACTGGGAATCGAGTCTGCAACCCAGGCATGTGACCTTGACTGGAATCGAACCTGGGACCCTTCAGTCTGAAGGCGGATGCTCTGTCCACTAAGCCAAACCAGCTAGAGTGATGGTGCTTCTTATTGGTTCCATATGGGAAGTTGAGGGACAGGGAGGAGGGACACTTGGGAGCTGGGCATTTGAGCCTTTAAGCAGTTCACTCTGGGCACTGGCACAAACTTCAAGACCGAGAGCGCAGGTATTTTCTGTATAAAAGAGGCGCAGGAAGGACAGACGGCCTCTGGTAGGTATGGTTACTCTGAAATGGCTTTGCTGGCTTTTTGTCTACATTGCTGCTTTGAACTTGGAGTTGAAAAGGTCTCCGTGATGTTATATATAGAGAGATCTTTGTGAACAAAGCTGCCATGAGCCCTGTGCTTGGCAGGAAAGCTCTGTCTTCCCAAAGCTTGCCGCGGATAGTACTTTTGTGGTCTCAGATGAGAAGGAGATAAAAAGGGTAAAGGTTTACCGTAGATCTTTTGAAGGCACATGGGATTTGTGAAGTAGTAATGGCGGGCTCCCGTTGATCTGGAGGCTCTTTGGGTTAACCAGTGTATGTGTGTGTCCATCTTCAGCGTTGGGTTCCTGGTTCCTCTTCTGTGAGAAGCATCGAGCCAGGAAGGAAGTGTGGGGTTGGAGCAAACGTTGGAAAATAGAAGGTGGGTGGAGAACAGCTTTTCAAGTAATGGACAGTTACTTGGGTTGCGGTAATGTGCCTAAAGATGGAGCATGGTTAGTCTGTGATGAGCATTTAAGTGATGTTTCTTGGCCACAGGGAGTCAGGAATTGGTCAACTGGATGTTTCCTTCCTTCTTTCCTTCCTTCTTCCCTCCCTCCCTCCGTCCCTCCCTCCCTCCCTCTCTCTCTCCCTTCCTTCTTCTTTAAATAATTTTTTACCTATTTATTTGAGAGAGAGAGAGAGAGAGAGAGAGAGAGAGAGAGAGAGAGAGAGGAAGCAGGAAGAGAAAGAAAGAGAGAAACATCGGTTTATTGTTCCACTTATTCATGTATTCATTGGTTGATTATTGTATGTGCCCTGACCAGGGAATCAAACCTGCAACCTTGGCATATTGGAATGATGCTGTAGCCAACTGAGCTACCAGGCCAGGACTGGATGTTTGCTTTAAATGGACAATCTTGGTAGGAAATTAAATGATGGAGAGAACCTAAGTTGGCTTCCTGGACCTTACTTCAGATCTTTTATGTAGTTGTTGGTCAGAGCAGCTATAATAGAAGTATTCATTTAAAGAGGTTGCCATGAACTTCATTCTGAAATAGTTTACTTGAGCTAACTTGCTTAATATGAACAAATTCTGTTCTGGTTTCCACCTTCTTATGGGAATACGAAAGCCACATAGAAATAAAACCTTTAAGTTTCCTTCAGTGTTTTAGGTACTACTCTTCAGTATTTTATGCTTTCTTAGTAGTAGCAAGTTTTTTTTTTGTCTGAGTCAAAGATGTTTTGTCCTGTCATCCACCCCAATCAGAAACCAGTTAATGTCTCTTTTTGGAGAGCCCATTGGAGGATCTTTCTAAAGCCAAAGGAATTTTCTAGCTCAGTTGACATTTTTTGTAGTGTATTTGTGACATGGATCAAAATATTTATCATCTCAAGTTTCTTTGACAAGGGCAGAAAGAAATATTAGTGTAATTCCCCTGAAGTACCATAGTAATTGTCAACCATTTTGAACAAGTATCTTTAATGATACATCTTGCCATTTGCGACAACATAGATGGATCTTGAGCACCTTAAGTCAGACAAAGCAAGCACTGTATTATATCACTTACTAGAGGCCCAGTGCATGAAATTCATGCACTGGGGGAAGGGTGTGTGTGTGTGTGTGTGTGTGTGTGTGTGTGTGTGTGGTCCCCTCAGTCCAACCTGTGCCCTCTCGCAGTCTGGGACCCCTCCTTCCTTACTGCTCATTGCTCCTTACTGCTCGGCTTGGTGCTCCTTAGGGCTGCAGCAGAGATGGAAGAGGATCCCACCACAGCTGCTGTGCTTGCCAGTTGTGAGCCTGGTTTCTGGCTGAGCAGCGTTCCAGCTGTGGGAGTGCACTGACCACCGGGGGCATCTCCTGATTGTGTGTCTGCCCCCTGGTGGTCAGTGTGCATCGTAATGACGGGTCATTCTGCTGTTTGGTCATTTGCATATTAGAGTTTTATTATATACGATATGTGGACTCTAAAAAAACCAAACTCTTTATCTTAATCATCCCAACAAGCAACAGCCCTATGGTGTAGGGATTGTCATCTCTACTTATATGTAACTAACTAATTGAAATGACGCAACTTGTTTGTGGACACAGAACCATTAACCATATCCAAGTATGAAGAACCAAGTATCCAAAAATGACCATTTGTGCCAGTTCTCTCTCTGACTCAAACCTTGTTGAACCCCTGTGGATTGTGGCTTCCTGCTTTGTTTCCTGGATATTCCCCCGTGTATTTTGTCAGATTTGATAAGTACTTAACCATGAAGTTATGAAAACCAGATCGAGAGCAAAGGATTCTATAGAAGATTTAAAACATCAGTTACCACAAAATCTGTGCCTGATTATGATTTGAATCTTCTCATTCTGGATCTGCCTAGAATGCCTGTTCCATTTTTTTTTTTTTTGGAAAACTACTCTCTTAGGTCTTAATGGACGTGTTCGCAGGCTTCTCCTTTTTGAAGTCTTTCTTGTCTCTTGAGAAAAACAAGTTCTTTTTTCCCCTTAGGGCCCTTGCATCTTGCACTTGGCTCCACTAAACATAAATGTTTTCACAATTATTTTAAAGTCTGTAAGTTCTGTGTGGAGTGTGTGATGATGCCTTTTTAAAAATCTTTGTAGTGTAATGGTTCTCTAACTTCAGTACGCATAGGAAGCACCTGGGACTCTCTGAAAGGCACACTACTGAGCCCTGCCCCCAGGTCTGGGGTGGGGGCCCATGAATTTGCATTTCTAACGAGATCAAGTTGATATTGACATTTCTGACCTGGGCCACAATTTGAGAAACACTCATGTATCAGCTGACACATAAAAACATGTAAGATGAACAGCTTTCTGTAGACTCTTTATTCCTCAGGACAAGTTGCTCATAATTTTAAGTATGAAGAGAGATGAACTAGTGATCGTTGGGTAGAGATTATAGAAATTACTGTAGGCTGTGTCTTCCTCACCAGGATTGCTAACCAGCTATTTTGAATTGAGAGGAGGGAGCAGAAAGGTAGACTTTTAACGGTGAAGGGGGAAAGGGTCTTCAGATTTCTGTGCTTCTGCTTTGAGTCCTTAGGTACTTTTATGTGTGTTTATCAAAAATGCAAAAGCTGGTTTCAGTTCGTATTATTCCTGTGGGGTAGAGATCACATTTTAAGAATTCTACTTGGATTTTAAGCACTTTATGGGAGCCAGGAGATTTTTAAATAGTTTTCCAGTCCTACATGAAATCAAATTAATTGGTGTTCTTAAATAAAAAATAACTTCACATATTGTATTATTAAAAAAATAAATAGCCCTGACTGGTTTGGCTCAGTGGATGGAGCGTCGGCCTGCGGACTCAAGGGTCCCAGGTTCGATTCCGGTCAGGGCATGTGCCTTGGTTGTGGGCACATCCCCAGATGGGGGTATGCAGGAGGCAGCTGATCGATGTTTCTGTCTCATCGATGTTTCTGACTCTCTGTCCTTCTCTCTTCCTCTCTGTACAGAAAATCAATAAAATATATTTAAAAAACAAAATAACCCAAACTCAAACTCAGAAAGTAACATGATAGCTCCCTGGGGGATGTGGGGTGGGTAATAGGACAGATGCTGTTTAAGGGTACAAGTTTATGAGTAGTA
>PVJC01038902.1:0-16532 GCA_004026665.1 Murina feae | reverse complement strand
TGTGCTTCCTAGCCGGGGTTCCTGCGGGATGGGAAGAGAGGCAGCCTCAGGCGTGTCCACCTGGCCCTCTGTAAGCCAGGTAAACCAGCCTTGGACGCAAATGTCCTCCAGCAGCAAAGGAAGGGCGATGGCTTCAAAGTCATTGTGAACGGAAGATTCGTGTCTTTCCAAATTTTACGTTAATGCTAACCCCCAATGCGATGGTGTCAGGAGGTGATTAGTTCGTGATGATAAATGGAGTCGGTGTCCTTGTAAAAGGGGCCCCAGAGAGCCCTCTGGCCCATTCCTCCACATGAGGCCCCAGCGAGAAAACGGCCACGCGTGGACTCGAAGCGGCCCTCCCCCGACGCTGAATCAGCTGCACCTTGACCTTGGACTTCCGGCCTCCGAGCCTGTGAGAAATGAATGCTGCTGCAAGCCCCTCGATGGATGGTGCATTTGTGACAGCATCCTGACCGGACTAGAGAGGCAAGGAGCAAGATGAAAGAACCTGCAAAACCAGGAACAGAAGATATCCGGGGGCTCCCCCTCGCTCGCCCCCTCCCCCCCCAAAACACAGAGGACCAGGAGAAGTAGGACCCCTGGCAGAGTCCCTCCCAGAGGCAGCGAGCTTCTGGACAAGGGAGGGAGCTCTCGGACTGTGCTGGTCATTAACCGGGGTGCCCCCCACCCCGCGACGCTGCCTTTGAGCTGTACAAACGAGAGAGAGAGACACTGAGCAGATGACACACTTTGTTAATTTAGCTGAGGAAACCAAGCCCCTTCTTGGAAAGTCTGAGTTGCCTCCTTTCCCAAGGTCAAAAAGGGGGACGCTCTGGAGGCTCTGGAACCCGAATTCTGACTCCCAGCTTCTTCTTAGGTGACCCACAGTGGGGGTTCACCTCTGAGGCAAGCCCTCTGTCAGACCTTTTAGGGCCCGGGGGACAGTCCCTGGTTGATTACTGCCACCACCACCCCACCCCACCCCACCCCGCCCCCAGTGCTTGTCAGCTGGTCATTTGCTTTAGTTTTTAACCGAGCTTCTGCCTGAGCAATGTAGGATCAAGGTTGTTACCACAAAGTCTGTTTTGTGGAGAGAGAAAGGCAGAAAGGGGGTCCTGAGCATTCTATCTGGGGGCATCTGACCGTGGAGGACTTTGTGTGTAGTTCTGCTCAGCAAGTTATGACAGTGTTGGAGTTTTGAAAAATAAAAACCACCCTCAGGAAGCAGCTGTAGGGCACAAAGGACATTCAACAAAATGCGGAGTCGAACAGCCTGGATTCCAATCCGGTTTTTTCCACTTAGGAGTCCTGTGGTGAAGCTGAACCAGTTTTGCTGACGTCATCATATATTTGGATATTGGTGATGAGAAGAGAGCTGTCATAATAATACACTGTTCTACTTGCTTTGCACATGTTCGCTCGTTGTGCAACCACTGCGGTAGGTATACATCATTACGGTCCCCATTTTCCAGACGGAAAAATGGGAGCACAGAGAAGTAACATAGCTTGCCTAAGGCTGCACAGCTGACAAGCAGCAGAGCTAAGGTTCCAGGCCTCCAGTCCAACTTATCTCTACTCCACACTCGAGCACTTCGCAAGGATTTGGATGATCAGGTGTTATTGTCATCTCACACAGGAAGGCTATGGAACCTGTCCAGCTTCAGAGCCCACCAGCTTCTGAGCCGAGGAAAACACAAAAGGCAGCTCCTCTGTGAATAACATTCTCCCTCCCCTCCCGCAGCTCACCCGGGTCCCCACAAAGGCCCACACGATGGAGCCATCCACCCCCAATCCTCGGGGTCCCCACTCAAGCCCCCTTGACCCATGACCTGCAATCAAGAGCGAAGGCATCCATTCATCCTGCTGGCAGGAAAAGCGTTTAAGCATTTTGCAGTTTCATTTCTGCCAAGCCATCGGGGTGCCGCAAAGAACAATTTTTTCTTCTTTTGCATTTAATAATACGTAATTACCTTTCCTCAATCATCCTGGTGGGATGTGTGCTTTTCCATCTAACACGGAGGCTTTTTAAAAAATGGGGGTGGGGAATGGGTGAGCCGCATTTTCAATCCCCAGAAAGGACCTTTTGTGGTCCCGGGAGGGGGAGTGAGCAGATGGATATGTGTTTGTGCTCCTGATTGCTGTTCCTCGTTAAAAGACTGTGGTGAATAGAGACCGCCAGGCAGGGGCGGGGCGAGGGGCAGAAAGACCAGGCCTGGTCCTGCCTCTCCGAAGGCCCCGGCCTCGGCACCTTAATTAGTCCACCGGGCGGACTCGGGCATTCAATGCCAGAACTCAAGGGCTCCAGCTGCTCTCGACCAGCGTGTTCATTGCTATTCAGGCCTTCATTCTGCAACGATGAAAGTGAACAGAATCCACAGGAACGGGGGGCGGGGGGGTGGGGGGGAGCACACAAAGCAAATATTCCCCCCGGCCTTACAGCTGCGGTTCTGACAGGCTGGTCCAGAGCTGAATCTCGATTGAAAGACTTTTTTTTTTTTTTTTTTAAAGGGGGCCCTGCGGGAGATTTGTAAGGCTGTAAGACATAAAATAACAAGATGAATGATGCAGAAACCTGTGTAGGAGAAACATGATGATGGTGCGCACGAGGAACTATACTACATTTTACTTTATTTACTTTCCTTTCCAACAACCCTGAGAGCTAGTGCCTGTGAGTGTCACCTTTGACCAATGAGGCACGGACAGGCCCATTGCTTGCCCAGGTCCCTCCGTTAGGAAATGGCAGGGTCTCACCCAAGGACTCCGGCCCCAGAGCCCGGGGCTGCAGGAACGATCAGAGCAGGAGTTTAGTATGCGGCCAAGAGCAGTCTTTGGAGTCAGACCGACCTGGATGCCAAGGCCAGCCCTGTGGCTCACTTTGCCCCTACAGAACCACAGCATTTTCAACTCTGCAAAACTACTGGAGATGGGCTGTCTACACGCCTCGCTTTCATAGGCCCAGAAGCTTGGGAGCGCACCGGAGCGCCTGCCTGAGCTCATACAGCTGGACCTTCGGTGCCCCGCTCCGGACTGAACGAGGTTGTCATCATCATCCCACGGGGGACGATGGAGGAGACCATCCTCCCCCCCTCCCCACCCCCCATGCAACCCACCCCTCAGCCTGTGGTTCTACAGCCTGACTGCCCACGACCTGGGCCGAGGACTTGAGCATCACAGCAACCGATGAGGCGCGAGGATTCGGCAACTACCTGGCACCTCCCACAGAGCCTCTGGGGGGGGGGGGGCAAACCCAGGGACGCCTCCTTGGAAGGACACCCCCTCATGCGGTGAACTGCGAAGGCTCCCCTCCCTGCGGCTCTCGGTCAGATCAATACAGTGCAGGCAAGGAGGGAACGGAAGCAGCGACACAGCTCAAAGAAGGCTACTTCTAAAGTCCTTCAAAGTTTGATCTTTTAATTAAAAAATTGAAAAACTTACTCTTTGCCTCCTCGGTAGCTAGTTGTACACAAAGTATGTTTTAGGAGATCTTACTTTATCACGATGGCTGATGCCAACCAGTGCTCATGTCAAACCGGGGTTTTTCAAGGGCTTAATAAATATATCTTAACCGTCACAGTACCCCCATAGCGAAGACTAACTCCTTCTTCTCACACCACCCTAGGCTAAGTCACTTGCCCGAGGTCAGACAGCAAGCAAGCTTCAGAGCTGGGATTCGAACCCAGGCAGCCTGGCTGCAGAGTCCAGGTGTGTGACCGCTACACCACACTGTCTCCCATAATGCATGTTTTGAGAAACAGCCACCAGCAGTGTCATTCATCTATGCCTATATCCCTGCCATCACACCCCATGCCTGCTTCCTACCAAACTGATTTATTTGTCCTCTTTGTTTTCATTATTTTATTTGTTTTCTAGGAGAAAAAAAAAAGAAACCAATCCTGAATGAAACCAAGTTTAGTTGCAAATGAAACTGACTTGTCCACAACTGAAAGCATATAATTAGAAAACGTTCATCCCTGGGTGGTTTTCCACCCCTACCCCTAACCCCGTCCAACCAAAAATACACTAACATTTGCAAAAGAGAATTCATCTTTACCTAAAACTATAATTAAGCGGCTGCCGATGGTTACCTTGGCGACATTTTTTTAAAATCCCCCACTATAGCTTCCCACACTGGATAATACAAACTCAGCAGCCAAGGAAGTCAACAGGTTGTCCAGGAAACTGTTTCCTTGACAACCAGGAAGATGGAGGGGGGCGAAGATGGGGGAATATCAGAGCACCAATGCTATATTAAAGAAGAGCAAGTCCCTCCAGCATGACTGAGCAGCCTCCCCAATTTGCCCCGAGCAGAAGATCGGGGCACAAAAATGACTTTTCATTATGTGAAGAAGGCAGCAGGGGGCGGAGGGGGGTATCAAAGCCTAAATCATCCCCTTAGTCACTCACCTTCTGGGTGAGCTCTGATTTGAGAGCATGAACATGGAAGACTAGGCTGCAGACACTTCTGACTTTGCAGAAAAGCCCCGTCATTCCTTCACTCAGTGCTTGTGCATTGAGACCCGCGGTGAGCCAGCACTGCCCGTCCCCTGGCCGGAGCCTGGGATGCCCCTCCAGGGTTAGGAACCTTAGCCAGGTGGGCCAGGAAGCCTGGGGTGACAAATAAAGTGGAGGAGCCCATTTTTTGAAGTGTTGATGCCTGGACTTCTTCATCTTCTTGTCTCCCATTCTGCGGCCAGTTCTGTGCTTGCTTGTCTGGGCTGGGGGAGAGGCGAGAGGGAGTATTGGCAGGAGGGTGAGAGCAGGAATGGTCCGCCAAGTAGTCTCACCAAATGGCTTGTTTTTAAAGGACGGCCAGCTCATGGATGGGATTTAGCCAGGTTACCTGGAGAACCAGGAGGGGACTCGAGAGAGGGGAGAGGGAGGGATGATCCCCGGGGATAGAGAGATTCCTGGAGACGCTGGGCCACCAGCAGGACTCTGGCCTTGGCTGTGCTCAGGTGGGTGGGGGGTGCCATGCCTTGGGAAGGCTATGGCCACGGTCTCAGTCTGACCACGAGTAGGCAGGAAGGAAGCAGCAGATCCGGGTTTGGCTGGGACAAAATGTGTCTCCAAAGCGACCAAAGGTGGACAGATGACCACAGGGGCCTAGTTTGGGTTTGGACCCCTAACCTTTCTCCACCCTGACAGGGCAGGATGCAAGGAGCCCCAAGAACCAGTGAGGCGGGCTTGAAATAGACTTAAAGACAAGTTCTATTTCTTGCCCTCCCAAGTGCGGGGACAGAGAGCCGCTCTTGCCAAGTATAATTTCCAGCACTGCATCCTCCAGACTCCTTGAGGAAGCCCTTTGGCTGAATTCTGCAGAGAAAAGAAGAGTGGGAGGGGGAGGTTGCTGGACCTGGAAATCCCCAATCTATTTTCCCTGCCACAAAACTCTTCTTCCTCGCCCTAACTGGTTTGGCTCAGTGGATAGAGCATCAGCCTGCAGTCTGAAAGGTCCCAGGTTCGATTCCGGTCAAGGGCATATAGCTTGGTTGCGGGCACACCCCCAAGAGCGGGTGTGCAGGAGGTAGCTGATCAATGTTTCTAACTCTCTATCCCTCTCCCTTCCTCTCTATAAAAAATCAATAAAATATATTTTTTTAAAAAGAAATACTTCCAAAAGAAATATTAAAAAACAAAACAAAACAAAAAAAACTCTTCTTCCTTTGGCTGGCTTCACCAGTGCTGCCTTGTACCTTGTCCAAACATGCATCTAATCAATCAAATTATGCCCCGATCGTAAATGAGAATGCCATAACGCTGTCCTCCTTATTCTCACGGTGGGCAGCAAATTCAAGAGTATCCTCTTTCCATAGCCCAGCAGGCTGTGACAAGGAGATGAAAATGATTTGAATCCACTAGTCTATGTCTTTAGCACACGCAGCAGTAATCAGAATAACTTGGATCTGCATTGCACTCTCACAACAGGCAACTTCTTTGCTCTTTACAATTAACTGTGCAGCAGAGGCCCAATCTACAGAGGAGAAAACCAAGGAACAGCAAAGACAAAGACTAGCCAAGGTGCCCATAGCCAACTCAGTGGTGGCGCCAAGAACCCAGGCAAGGTCTTCTGACCCCAACTCCGCTCATCTTTCGCCCTTGTGCTCGGACCTCGCCTTTTCTCTGTGTGGGTTTCTCTCCAATATTCTTATTTCTCCTTTCCCTACTGTTTTCCTGGGTGTTTTTCCACCCTCAGTCACACCAGTGGATCTCAACTGTGGGGACTGAACAAAGGGAATATATTAGCAATATCTGAAGATGTTGGTTGTCGAAATTATTATCCTGCCCCAAATGTCAGTAAGAAACCCTGCCCTCACTGGAAGGTAAAAAGCGTGTGTCCATGGAAAGCACGGACCAGTGTATCCATGGAGTGAGCTATTGTTACTGTTATTAATGATGTGGTTGACAACACTATTGCAACTGGGATCTGGGCAATCCTATATAGTAAAACCCTAATATGCAAATCAACCGAACAGCGGACAGACTGTTCACTATGATGCACACTGACCATCAGGGGGCAGACGCTCAATGCAGGAGCAGCCCCCTGGTGGTCAGTGCCCTCCCACAGGGGGAGCGCCACTCAGCCAGAAGGCAGGCTCGTGGCTGGCGAGCCTCTCCCGCCTCTTCAGCAGTGCTAAGGACCCCTCTGAGGGGTCCTGGACTGTGAGAGGGCACAGGTCGGGCTGAGGGTCCCCCTGCCCAGTGCACGAATGTCATGCACTGGGCCTCTAGTTTATAATAAGGAAGAAAGAAACAGCACTGTGCGCTCCTGCGCTTAGGTTCTGAAGTTTATTCACTTAATAAGAATTCATTGACTCCGTCCCTGCAGCCCACACCGGAGAGGAATGTCCTGTTTCGTGGACAAGGGCAAGCACTGGCCTTTTTGTCCAAATGTGCCACGCAGGAAATCACCCTCAGCACGAAATGCAATTAAGTGAAAGGGCTTTCTTTTTCCTTTCAAAAGGGGAAGGAGGAAGTTTAGACCCAAGGGCTCTGGATTTGAATCCTGCCAGGGATGAGGGGCCCAGAAGACCTTTTGTGAGTCTTGAGTTGGCCCCACCACTGGGTCTCTCCCTCCTGGCAAGTTGCTGAAATTCTCACATCTCAAATGTCAACAAGATTCACTGAAGGGGGGGCGGGGGGGGGGGGGGGGGGGGGGGGGGGGGGGGGGAAGAGGGGGGTGATCTCCAAGAAACACAAATACACCCACAAGCATGGCTTACAAATCGAAGACTCGAAGCAACCACTGATGAATTATTTTCTCCGTCGCTGTTTTTTTCCTGCACACACCCCCACAGTCGGGGAACAGAGGAAAACTCTGGAAGGTGAGGGAGCTGAACGTGATTTGCATACAGAACAGCCCAAGGCAGGTGAAGGGAGCAGAACCAGAGAGATTATCCTGTGAGAAGACTGATACGGAGACGGGAGGGGGAAACTGTGCAGCTTCTGACAAACGGGAGCTAAAAATACCCCTGCCACATGTCATTTACAAATGCAAGGGCTGTTCAGACAATACTATGATCAGACTGCATTTGATACATGTTTTCCCCCAGCGATTCAACACAGCCTGATTTTAAGTACCAAACAGCTGCCTCCAGATTTGTCTGGAAAAACCACTATTTAATTCTGTGTGTGTGTGTGTGTTTGTTTTGTGTTTTTTGTTTGTTTTTTGTGTTTTTTTTTTGATTGGTACATCAGGGGGTCCCAATCACAGCTCCTTCCATCCCCTGTGCCTAGAGTTGACTCTGGGAAGGGGCCGCTGAAAGGAGGCGTGGGGTAAGGGAGGAGAGCAAGGCTTTAGCAAAAGCGGCTGCTAACCACGGAGGAAGAGGTACCACTCTCCTGCTTTCTTCCAAAATCAAGAAAGATGGAGGATGGGAGGAACAAGGCAATAACATGAGAACAGCCTGTAGCCCTGTAAATAATTAAATGTTCCCTCCTCGCATGGGGAGGGAGGGAAGAATAAATAGCTCGATGTAATCAGGTGAAGCTTTCTGAGACCTGGACAAAGTGTTCAATGAATGTGAGCAAAACACTCCTGCTTAAGTCTCCCCGGGCCCCGGGCAGGCTGGCTGAGCGGAGGCTGGTCTCCGTGGAGGCGAGACAGGCCGGTGTCTCTGGGTTTCTTTGGGGAGAAGAAGGGGCATCCTTCTTCTTAGGGTGATGGAAATGTTCTAAAATTAGGTCTCGGTGATGGTGGCCCAACTCTATGACTACATTAAAAATCCAGTTGCACACTTTAAAAGGTGAATTTTGTGTCTGTCAATAAAATTTCAATAAGGCCTCTATAAAAAAAGAGAGAGAAAACTCAGGAAATTAAATGAAAGGGCTTTCTTTTTCCTTTCAAAAGGGGAGAAAGGAAGTTCAGACCCAAGGGCTCTGGATTCAAATCCTGCCTCTCCTTACTTGTAGCTGTGGGATTTATTCCGCCTCCCAGAACTTCAGTTGTCCCTATAAGATGGGACTATTACAGTGTCCTTCCCTGCTAGGGCTGCTGTGGAGACTACGGGAAATGCTGCTAGTAAGGGGCCTGAGCAAGGGAAGTGCTCTGAGTCCTTGGGGAGGAGATGAACGAATAAGTTCTAAGAGGCGGATGCTTAGGCTGGGCCTGGGCAGGAAGTAGGGTGAGCCAACAGCACTGGGTAACCCCGCTGTGAAACTGACAGACCGTGGCACCATCCACTGACCGAGGAGCACAGCCAGCAACCGCTGACACTTACTGAGCGCGTATTCTATGGGAACCATCTCATAGGCGTTATCTCATTTAATCTTACGTCAACCCTAGGGAGCAGGTACTAGGATATCCCCACTTTACCGATAAAGAAATACAAGTCACAAAATCACGGAGAAAGAGGCAGAGGTGGGACCTGACATGGGCACGGTGAACTCGGGCCGGCTCTTACGAGTTTGAGAAAGTAAACGGTTAAATATCCAGGAAGTCTGATTATTAACTACGCAAGCATTTTACACCTCAGCTATTAAATCGCTGGTGGCAACCACGGTAGAAATCAGCCATGAGGTATCTACACCAAGGAAATTCGTAATTGTTACAAATCTGGCCTGTGCCCCACTCTCTCAACTCACCGCTGTCCATTGACAGTTTGCCAGCACTTTTGGTTTCACGACCAAACCAGGGGGGTACATTGGGCCTTCTTCCTACACGTCATGATAGAAACCCTGACATTCTCATGGCACCTGAGTACTCACAACATGCTTTTAAACCCATCAAAATCAGACAAACAGAACTGTAAAATGAGAATTGTTACTGGCTTTGATGATGGTGAAAACGGGCTCTGAAAGATGATGGACCCACGGGCCTGAGGGGACCACAGGCCCTTCTGAGTTCTAGCCAGGCCTTTTTTTTTCTAAAAGGCAGCAGCCCCTGCATTAGGTGGCAGGTAAGGATCTCTCTAAAGCTACCCAGCATCTCCATGGCAATGGGCAGTCGGCATCTCACAGATATTATTCCACAGGCCCCATAGCTTCCCTGAGGAGTGAGCAAAAGCTTTTCACAGTTTCCACATGGAGACGATCTGGAGGTGGATTTTAAGTGGGTGTGGATCTTGAAATAAGTGACACTTAGAAGTCTGACAGAGCCTGCTACTTTGCATAAGAGAAAGATGATGAATGTTTTATGAATGAATGAGTGAATGAATGAATGAGTGAATGAATGAATGAGTGATTGAGTGATCGAGTGAGTAAATGAAATAGTCCCACTGTAGTCAGAGATTTATAGACTTGACTTCAAGCTTTCAATCAGGGCTGTGTGGTTGAATTTTACCCAAGTTCCCAATGAAGGCCTCTGCACACACCCCCTTTGCCCTGGCTTTGTTGTCACTCCCTCTCTGATGTTGGGTTTGGACACAAACTTGCTTTGGCCAAGAGGATATTCTAGTAAGTGTGATTCGAGCAGGATGTGAAAAGCATGTGGGTATTCCTGCTCGCCCTCTGGCATAGTGGGATGCCAGCTCTCTCCTAGATCACCGCCACCATCATAAGAACATGGCCAGACTACGAGGCAAGAGGAGGCACAAGGAGGAAAGCCTGTCATCCCAGCCAAGGCCAGACTGGACCACAAACCCAGAGCCGATCCACCCGCTGACCATAGACGTGTGAGTGGCACCAGCTGAAATCAGCACAACTGCTCAGCTGACCTATAATCTCATGAGAAATAATAGAAGGTTGTTGTTTGAAGCCACTAGGTTTTGGGGTGGCTTGTAACTGCAGGAGTAGCTCTGCCTGATACGGGTTGCCTGCTTTGAGATTCTCCGAGAAGCTCAGCAATGCAATGCCTGCTCCTTCCCTCCGAATCTGCCTCTTGCGTGAGAATTCTGATGAAATGCTTTTCTGTGGCTTCTTATCTGAAGAATCAGGTACCAGATCATTCCCTGGGGAGGGGACAAGAGAAACTGCCTTCAGCTAAATAAACAAAGACGAGAAGGAGCATCGCCTGTCCCTCAGGAGGCACAGTCTCCATAGTTAGAAGGATTCTTTAGAAATTTGAAGGAGCACCAGGCTTCGTTCTTCATTTCCAGTGCTGCTGTGGAAGATGGGTTTTGCCAGTATCATTGCTAATCTGTTCGTTCTCTCTCTCTCTCTCTCTCTCTCTCTCTCTCTCTCTCTCTCTCTTCTCCTTCTTCCCTCCCTCCTTGCAACCTGGTCCTCTGCCAGGACTGGAATATCATGTAGCCTCTGAATTAGATGGTATTTGGGCCTTACCCTTCGAATGGCATTTCTTTTCCTGGTATGACAATAGCGCAAATACACCAAAGCCAGCTCCGCTCAGGACTGGGAGAGTCCAAAAGATGATTTCCAGACTCTTTCCCAGTCCCAGCAAAACGAAGAAGCAGTCTACCATCTCCATCCTCAAAGAATGGTCCGCAGACCAGCAGCACTTGGGAGTTTGTTACAAATGCAGAATCCTGGGCCCCACCCCCAACAAGATGCCCAGGGGGTGTGGCTGTGCATTCAAGGTCGGGAAGCACCGCCCTTAGCTCTGGTCCCTGCTTCCCCGCGTGCATCCGGATCTCCCCGATGTTAAGGCCTCTGGGGTGGCCCCTCAACATCGGCCTTTGTTCCCGGAATTATCAAGAACGTTTCACAACCAAATTCCTTCGACCACCGATGCCTGCGTACCTGTGCACACACTAGCACGCTCCCGGCAAGCAGGCTTATCCAAGCCCTTCCTTGTGAGCCCTGCTTAAAAGGTTTTCTCTTCTGAAGCACTAGCTTTGTATCTGGAAGGGCCTTTCAAATGTCTGCTGAGACCCAAGGATCCGTTCATGTGAAACACCCCGTCTTGCGGTGAGATTAAAGGTTTCAGCGGGTTCCCTTCTGATCCTAGCCGACTAGCTTCTTGCCTAAAATGCAAGCCCTTTCTGTTGGAAGTAATCCCCATGAAATTATTAACCCACTTTATTAACAAGGAAAGAAAATCCTAAAGATATTTTAAATTTTTCAATATCTTAGCAAGCTGATAACAATGAAAACAGAGCATTTTTTAAAATAAAAGAACCCCTAGAGTGGAAATTAACTTCCAACTAAAATGCTCTCTGAATGTTAACAATCCTATTTTAAGGTCTTCACAAACCCAGAAAATCCAGTTAATTTAAATTACTGGCCACACACCAGCATTGTCCCTGAAATAACTCATACCTTCCATCAGCTCAGAGAATAGGTTTTTTCTAGAAAGAAAACACTCTATGAGGTTGTTCAGGTGCCGCTTCTGCTGACCCGTGCATTTTCTAGAAATGTCTAAACTTTGCCATGAAAAGACAATTGGAAAATATATCTAGGTTGTGTTTCCCAATGATTTTTGTCCCATGTTCACAATAACCTTTTCAAGAAGGAATTGGTGCCCTGACCGGTTTGACTTAGTGGATAGAGCATCGGCCTGCGGACTGAAAGGTCCCAGGGTCGATTCCAGTCAAGGGCATGTACCTTGGTTGCCGGCACATCCCCAGTAGGGGTGGGGCAGCTGATCGATGTTTCTCTCTCATCGATGTTTCTCTCTATCCCTCTCCCTTCCTCTCTGTAAAAAATCAATATATATATAGAAGGAATTGGTGAGGCTGAAGGTGGTTGTAATTATATAGCTACCACCCTCGAATATAAAAGACTGCGCAGTGACTAAGATAAGATGCGGGTTTAGAATGTTTTAGGTAACATGCAAATATATTCTGATTTCTTTTTTCAACTCCTTTCACAAGAAAAAAAAATCTTGTTTGAAAGATGTTCTCAAGGTGAAGCTGGTAGCAAGTTACTTAGAAAAGCAAAACCTTACTGGTCCTCTCTCTGCCCGAGCTGGGAAGAAGGGTATTGTTAAGATTAGGAGGTGGCCCATGGGTCCGCTCCAGCAATTTGGAATCAGTCACTGGAGTGAGCGACGGGGGCCTGAATGACTCCCACCACCACCCCTTTCTTCCTAGCTAGGCCTCCACATTTTCTTCTGTAGAAACTTTGTTCCCTCTCTCTCAGTCTATGGGGGCTGGGAGGTGCTGACCTCACCTCTGACCTTACCCACAGGTAAGCATTGGTCCCAGGCCTGGCCAATCAGCTCATTTCATTCCCCCTGGTCCCCAGGGATTGTCTCAGGGGTGGGCATGTGACCTCTGTCGGTCCAGGAACTATCAGCGACACCTGCTGGAAGCTGCTCGAACCTCATGAGAAGATCTGCCTGAGATGACGCCGTCACCGCGGAAGGCGGAGGAGCTGGGCAAAGGAAAGCGACCAGACTTCCTTAATGAACGCTGGATCCAGCCGTACCTGAAACTTCCAGACTTACAAAGTATGAAAATATGTCCCCGGCCTTTGTTGCTGCTTAACCAGTTTTGCGTTAAATTCTGTCTCTTGCCACCAAAATCACCGGTCTGATTTTAGTAAAAGCCCCCGCCCCCTGGTTTTCACAGGGAAGTCAAGAGAAACAGCAAATTCCTGTACCAACAAAAAGCTTCTCTCAAGAGACCCTCTAGTCCAGCCTCTTGTACCTGGGCATGTGAGTGGCCTGAAATGTTTTTAATTTTATCTTCTTCATACAGAGCCCGGGGATTGAGACTCCACGCTCCACTGGAAACACATGTGAGGACACACTATGCGATGGAAATTGAGCTGAGAGGGGCAGCATACGTCTGTAGGTGGTTTGGGAAATATCCTTCTGCCTGACAAAAAAATAAATAAAATAAAATCCACCAACAAAACCAAAATCCTAATATTAGATTTCATGAGCCACCAAGTAAACTTTTTCTCTTATAGAACAAATTGTTTCTATAGAAACCAATGGTTTTCTAGCAACCCAGTCCCTATCAGGGTTGCTATAGGAACAGATTGAGAAGATTAGGGAAATGTAGGAAAAGGTAAATGATTACTGAGTGTTTTTTTCCTGGAAATCCCCGGAGGGCAAAGGCCTTTTGACTTCTGAATCCCTCTGTACTGGGGAGAGGCTCCGGGAAGAATACAATTCTAACTTTGTTGCGTTCTTCTCGTTCCCTTGGCAAAGTTTTCCTCAAGGCAATGAAATTTAATTCACAATATGGCTAGTGTTACTAAAAACCGCCTTCTGAAAATAGTTTCCAAGGGCCAGCGGTAGACAGGAGTGTAAGTACAGGGCTATGAATGTAAAAATACAATCATAGCCCTGGCCGGTTTGGCTCAGTGGATAGAGCGTTGGCCTGTGGATTGAAGGGTCCTGGGTTCGATTCTGACCCAGGGCACATGCCTGGGTTGCAGGCTCAATCCCTAGTAGAGGGTGTGCAGGAGGCAGCCAATCAATGATTCTCTCTCATCACTGATATTTCTCTCTCTCTCTCTCTCCCTTCCTCTCTGAAATCAATAAAAATATATTTTAAAAAATACAATCCTAAGTGTTGACAACCACACATGTTCTACTGGTATTGGTTCTGGAGAGAAATCCTTCACTTGGGAAAACATGTGAAAGCTTTGTCACACATAGTAAGACCATGCAGCACGCCACCCGGCTCTGGTGGTACGAATGACAACACACAGGTGGATGTTTTTCTCTCCTTACTGGAGAGTGGAAGGGGGTATGGGCACAGTCCATTCTGTCTTACTTGGTTTCTGGAATCATCTACTTACAAGTAGGGCATGACGTCTGTCTGGTGAAGGAAGAGAATTCTCTCTCAGCTCCCACCAACCACAAAGCCATCTGGTTGGGGTGGAGGGAGATTTGAAGAAAAGAGTCATAATCACCAACTAGGAGCCGTGTGGCCCTGGGCTAGTCATTTCCTGGCTCTGAGCCAGTTCACCTACCCTCGTCTGTAAAACGGGGCTAACAAGATCATAGGATAGAAATTCCAGCAGGTACAGACTCAAGTGGGCAACACCGCTTCACACTGACCTCGTGTGTCCTCTTCAGAAACCAGACAGATCCTGTAAATGAGTGACGCTGGCAGTGAGTGCGAGGCAGCAGGGAGCAGTGGGGCCTGGAACAAAACAGCATACATCCTATAAAGGACGTTCAGAGATTTGCAGCATCTCATCTGCAGGTGCAGTTCACCTGGGAGCCTGCCAGCTGAAACCCCCACCTCTGCAGTCACAGAGAAACCTGGGGGTCAAGCCTTGTCCACAAGTGGGGTTCACACAGATATACCCCGAGTGGAAGCTTGGTTGTCAGGGGGAGGGGATACATGGCACACTAAGTGAAGGGGACCACGGTCATGCCAAGCTGAACTGGAAGTTCCCGCATCTCCCTCTGTATTAGGGAGGGTGCTTCTGGGGAACAGAACCATTGGGGTGTCTGTAGAGAGACACGCAGAACCTGGCCAGTATTCTCAGTGATTAGAGTGTCAGCCTGCACACCAAAGGGTCCTGGGTTCGATTTCTGGTCAAGGGCACATACCTGGGTTGCAGGTTCGATCCCCAGCCCTGGTCAGGGTGTGTGCAGGAGGCAACCAATCTGTGTGTGTCTCTCGCCTCTCTCTCTCTCTCTCTCTCTCTCTCTCTCTCTCTCTCTCTCTCTCTCTCTCTTATTTGGCTTTCTCTCCCTTCCTTACATTCTCTCTAAAAAAAAAAAAAAAAAAAATCAAAGGAAAAAAATGTCCTCAGGTGAGGATTAACAAAAATTCAAACAACAACAAAAAATAGCCACAGTACGAGAGACCGGCTCACTCAGGTACGGAGGCTGAGATCTGTAGGCCCAGGAATGCCGGTGGCATAGTTCCCGTGCAAACCTAAAGGCCCAAGAATTGGGTGGCCGGTGGAGTTAGTCCTGGTTCAAGTCCAAAGGGCTAAAACCTGGGGGCACCGTTGTCCAAGGGCAGGAGAAGATGGATGTCTCAGCTCGAGCAGAGAGAGCAGCTCGCCGTTCCTCGGCCTTTTTGCTCCCTTCAGGCCCCCGCGGAGGGGCGATGCCCACACGAGAGGGTGATCCTTCTCCACACACCAGTTCAAAGGTTCATCTCAGCGGGCACACCCTCACAGCCCCGCTCAGAGATCCTGCCCGCTGTCTCAGCATCCCCTGGCCCAGTCAAGTGGACACAGAACACTAACCTCCACAGGCTCCTCACTGATCTCCCTGCTGCCACCCCCACTCCGCACAGTCGGTGTTCAACACACAGCCCCTTTCCGGCTCCATCCCCAGTTTGGGGGGTGGGGGCGGGTAATGCGGGGTGAAGGGAGCAGCCCTCTCCCTGAAATCGATAAAAATATTTTTTAAAATAAAATAAAACGAAAGTCAAGCCATACCCCTCCCCTGCCCCAAACTCCCCAGTGGTTTCTCTGAGCCATCAGAATCCCAAGGGAAGTTCCGGCACTGACTGGCAGCCCTAAGGGATCTGCCCCAACTCTGGCCTCCACCTCACCCCCCACTCTCCCACCAGCCACCCCAGCCTGGCTGCTCTTCAGAGGCAGACAGGGTCCTGCCTCGGGGCCTCTGCCCTCCTGCGCCCCTGCCTGGACTGTGTCCTTCTCGCTGTCCACCTGGCTGGCTCCATGGCTCCTCCAGACTTCTGCTCCACGGTTGTGGCTCCTTAGTAACACCTTTCTTTGGCCACGCTACATACGATCCCAGCACCCCACTCCCGGAGCCGAGCCCCCTCCCTGCTTTGATTTGCTCTGATGTCATCAGCTGACACCTTTACCTGCCTCCCTTCCCTATTAGGAGATGAACCCCATGAGAGGGATTTTTGTCTGCTTTGCTTCTTGCTAAATTCCCGGTGCCCGGAACAGCACCTGGCATAGAGTGGGCTCTCAACAACCCTTTGTCGGATGACAATTCGTGAGGCTGGAGAGCTGCAGAGTATAGAAGAGAACAGCAGCGCATGGGAAAGGGACCAGAGCCTACTCAGTCCCGTCTCCCCGTGGCCCATATCTATGCATCAGGCCATTCATTCAACGTGTGTGACGGCCCACCATACCCCACACAAAATGCTGGAGGCTGGGTGCTGTGCAGAGCAGGACAGGTAAGATCCTTGCCTTCTCCGTCCAGCTGGAGAGGCAGACAATGCGGAGTAACCCTGCGGGCAGTGGAAGGTGCGGTAAAGGAGAGAGCGCACGGTGAGTGAGCTGTGGAGGGAGGGAAGGAGGTCCGACACGCAGAC